>KV908447.1:341954-351954 GCA_002005505.1 Botryococcus braunii
CCTCTTAGCTCCCAGTACAGGCTGAGGTCTCAAGCGCCTGATTAGGCTTCCTCAGAGCTCCTGGGGATTCGATTCCTGGGGCGTCCTGGGAGCTTCAGCGCCTGGTTGGACTTTTGTGGTGGTGTCCATCTCACGGCCTGCGGTGGTTTTGTGAAGATGTGTCTGAGGATGTGTCTGCGGTTGTTTATGGGGTCCTGTTTTGCTGTTTTTGGGGTTGAATCCGAGGTTGGGTCGCCAGATCTTTGGGTGAGAGCTCATTTTGCCTTGCTAACACTTCAGCAGAACCATTAAAGATTTAAGGCATGTGGACAAAGGCCTGTCTTAGCAGGACTTCCGTGATTCATGAGAATGCATTCGCATGTTCGTGCTGTGTGTGTGCGTGTGTGTGTGTGTGTGTGTGTGTGCGTTCGCGCGTGTGTGTGTGAACGTACGCATGCGTGTGCGAGTGTGATTGGTTTCTCTGGTGGTCTGTTGCCAACAGTAAGAAGATACAACCAGCATCCAGCAACAGAATCGCGGTTACACACATCACCATGTAGAGAGAAAGTGAAGCATGTCTGCTTCTATTTAGAAAGTGAAGCATGTCTGATTCTGATATCTGAAGCATATCTGATTCCTATTTAGATATTTAGAAAGTGAAGCATATCTGATTCTGATATCGGAAGCATACCTGATTCCTATTTATATATTTAGAAAGTGAAGCATATCTGATTCCTATGTAGATATTGCAAGCCCGGCATTCTCCCTTGCTTGCAATGTTCTGCGCCCTGTTTGCTACATGCACCTTGGCCGTCTCCGTCTCCGCATCCTTCTCCGTCCGCTCAAGCACATAACGTCGTCCATCAGCTGGTGGTTGTTGGCATACACTACCAGGTAGTTAAGCCTGTACTTCACCCGTACAGTTTTCATATAGGGTAGACAAGGTTAGGGCAATCAATTCCACTGTGCTTTGTGTATGGGAAGTTGGGCTGAGCTATGGTCGAAGCCATGGTCATGTGTACCATCATGTGTACCATTATGTGTACCATCAGGTGTGCCATCGTTTGTACGGTCGCCAGGTAACAAGCTTAAATGTCATGCTGCAGGAGGCGCGGGCGTGTTCCGGCATCGGCTCCTTTGCTGACCTGGCAAGGGAGGTGTCAGCATTCTGCTTGCGCGATCCCGCATGTCCCCTCACGGTCCCGCAGACCTCCCAAGGGGTCCAGGCCCGCCAAGGGGACTCCAAAGCCTCTGGCGCCGGACTTCCGGGAGGAAGCAGCAGGGAAGCACTGGCAGGGCCACCGGGTACCCTGGCCGGGAGGCCAGGAGACCGGAGGCCGCCCAGTGCCCCGGCAATGGGCCTTCCAGCAGCGCCTTGCGAGGCGCCTGCGGTCCCGCAAAAAGATGTCCTGCAACATTTGGCAGTCGAGGCGGTAGCTGGGAATCGAGACGGGGACGGGACGGCGCCACTGCCCAGGAGATTGCCTGTACAGGCAACTGCTGCAGGGCCTCTCCCAGAGCTGTCTGATGGAGTCCAGCTCATCCACGATTCCAATTCAGATTCTGCCAGGAATACAGTGAGAACAGCAGAGCCTGCAGACAGGATTCCGGTCCCGACGGGCGCAGCCGGCGCCCGTGAGGATACATCCGGGGGGCCAGGTCTTGGGGGCCCAGTTCGGGAGCCGGAGCACGGGACCGAAAGCGGGAGCGCGACGGGAGTGAGGATAGCCGTACAGTCGCTGGGGTCTCCTGCTTGGCGCTTGGGTCTGGAGCTTGAGACTGCTGTCTGGCACATCTTGAGGGCGGTACACCACCTCAAAGGGGTGGTGCGGTCCTCCCGTACTGCCGCCATGATCAGTGTGCCTGCTGGTAACAAACGCCTTGTTGTCACCCCGATAAGGATGTGTGGGTATGGATATGTGTGTGTGTGTGTGTGTGTGTGTGTGTGTGTGTGTGTGTGTGTGTGTGTGTGTGTTTGTGTGTGGGTGTTTGTGTGTGTGTGTGTGTGTGTGTGTGTGTGTGTGTGTGTGTGTGTGAGCTGTTGTTGAGGGTGCGTGTTTTCTCTTTCGGTGCTTGGTTGGCTTTTCTTCATGATTGCCTCTCTTCCGTATTATCCCCCGTGTTCTGCGTTTGTGTGTGTGTGGATGCAGGGTGGGATAAAGTGGGGCGGGGGGGAGAGAACAGGGTTATGGGCCATGTGGACATTGAGGAGAAGTTAAAATTGGAAGAGCCTGCACGAGTTGAAACTGAAATTGAAAGTGGAACAGCTGTTCTTTGGCATCTTTCCACGTGTCTTCCTTCACAGTGGCTTTTTGGGAAGGGGGGCGGGGTGCGGTTTCTGGGATCCTACTTTGGGAAACAAACTGAAGTGTATCTAAACAATTTTTTGTTTGTGGTGTTGTATGTTTTGGGGGAGGGGGGGGGCGTGTGAGGGTGTGTGTGTGTGTGCTTGTGCATGTGCGTGAATATGACCGTGCGTTCATATGCTTTTGACTGCAGATTTGGGTGTGTGTGTGTGTGTGTGTGTGTGTGTCTGCGTGCGTTGGTGTGCGTGTGCGCGTGCGCGCAGGTGCGTGCGTGCGCGTGCGCGTGCGCGCGCGCGCGCGTGTGTGTGTGTGTGTGTGTGTGTGTGTGTGTGTGTGTGTGTGTGTGTGTGTGTGTGTGTGTGTGTGTGTGTGTGTGCATGCATCAAGAGGGGTTATCTGTCTGGATGGGAATGGGTGTCCTTGGCCGCAGGCAGGTATCCTCTGAGCCTGGGAATGCGTCTGCAGCACATGTGCGATGCCGCGGTTGCTGTTTCTGGTCTCCCCGCAGACTCAGTTACCGCTCGCCTTGTCCCAGACCCCTCAAGGTACTGGGTGGCTAAACTGTCAATCATAAACAGCCCGCCCCTCCACCTCCTTTTGGGGCTAAAGTTTCAATCATTAATAGCCTGCCGCTCCCCTCCTTTTGGGGGGCCCAAAATAAAACATGAGTCCAGATGACGGCCTCATAAGTCACAGCCCTTCCAAACCAGTATAAGGGAAAGAAACTAATCAAGCATGGGTGCCAATTTGGCACTGCCAAGGCCCCTATGTTTGGGGGGGGGGGGGGGGGGAGGGGGAGATAATGCCAGTCTATCTCCCTCCGCCGCTGACGCGCATCTCTGTTGCTCCCCGAGGGGCTATGTCTATATGATACTGTCAACCTTCCCTTCCTTTCTCCCTCAACATTGCACAAGCTTCTGGATGTGGGAGTGCATGTAAGCCAAACCCCCTTCTGCTTGTGGGAGTGTCTGTCATAGGATTCAGCTATCGTCCCCCTTTGTCCTGAAACGCTTTTTCTCACTTGGCATTACATGCCTTGAAGAGGTGGGGCAATATTGATGTGCTGGAACTGTTCTGTGGTATCCGAATCCCCTATGACTACTCTTCGTCCCCGTCCACCTACCCCCCCTTCCTTCCCTCCCCCATACACTCACACATCCCCCCCTTCCCACACACACACATGAACACGCACATGCGCGCACGTACGCACGCAGAGGCGCGCGCGCGCACACACACACACACAACACAACACACACACACACACACACACACACACACACACACACACACACACACACACACACACACACACACACACGCGCGCGCGCGCGCGGGCGCGCGCGCCCGCATAGCACAGAGGAAGAGAAGCAACATAAAACCGTGGTGGCTAGACAGCCTGAGTTGCACAGAAGCCTCTTACTTTTGAGAATGCGGGGTGGACAGTTGCACGGGGGTTTTCCGGCTTTTGAAGCTAGCAGGGACGAATGCCTTGGCACGGCCCCTGCCTGAGGAGGAGTTGTATGTGATCAGATCCAAGAGGCGACAGATGGAAATCGAGGCCTTCCACGTGGACCCAGATGCCAACTTGGGAGACACGGAGAGGGGTCCGACGGGGGCTAAGCCCTCAGGCAGGGGTTCCTGTGGTGGGTCTGCCGGCGGGGACCATCTGCTTGACTTTTAGCAGGGTAGGCCATGCGCGCGTGAGGCATCATGCATAATGTGTATCATGGGGCTCTGCTTGCTTTCATTTTTGGTTCCTTTTTTCACATTTTAAAGATAAGACAAAGGACACAGGATAAAACTTCTCCAATATTGCAATTCTTTAGGTTTGCGGGTTTTGCACGAGTTGCAAATGGGTTTTGCAGACAATGCACATGTGCTGGCATGCAATGCAGCTTATGACAAGCCGCGATAATGAGCCCTGTTCATAGAAAATTGCTGGCTACAAGCACGTCTGTCCCTGGGCTGTGGCAAATAACAGAGTCATTTTACATGCATGAACGTCCTGGAAGAACATGCACCGCTTGTGCATACTGATGCATGCTTAACTACAATGTTGCCGTGGCAAATTGCAGCATTGCTAGCATTATCCTAATGGTGTTCCTTCATGACAGCAAGCGGTTGTGGCACTCACAGAAGTGCCAGAACAACCACTGATGTACCTTATCATGTTCATGTATACGAAACCTTGGCCCAAGGCAAGAATGCAGGGCATGCATTGATGGTTTAACGCCATTGCTAACTACTGCCGATAGGGCACATATACTATATAGCCAGGTGATTGCAAGTATTGCAACCACTGCTAATGTTATGACTCAACATGCCTAAGTGATCTAAGGACGGTGTCATGAAACAGTGCTGTTAGCAACTCAAGACACCAAAAATGTGTACTCCCTGTGGGGCGGTACGTACAAGCTTGGTGTGTTGAGTTGTTTAATAAAAGTATTCCTGTTCAGATGCATGCAGTGATACGGATGTCTCCCCTGTACTATACACAGCAACCGGAGGCAAAAGTCTTCACTTCGTACCTATTCTCCTGCGGGCCACTGACTACACAAGCAACCATCCACTGCACCCCAGAGGTCTTCAATGTAGAAAGCCCGTGTGCATGACTACGAAATGAAAACCGTTCCAAGCAGTGGTGAGATAGTAGCGGCAATGGTAACAGACCTTCCCTAGATGTATTCTGCAACTATCATATATGGCTGGACTAGAGTCATGGCTATATAGTGGCTGGACTAGAGTCATGGCAATCCCAGATACCAACTAAAACATCATTATTGATTTCAGCAATTCTGGAGTTTGATAATTTTCACTTTGGTCTAACACCTGCTTTGCTCAGGGTTGAACAAAGCTGCACTTTTGCCCTTCAAGCCTACTTGGCATATCTGACTTGTGCCATTTGCTGCATGGACTGCACACATTGTAAAGAGCAAGAAAAACATCGTGACATCCATAGGTTTGAACACCAAGAATGCGTACATACATACATCAATATTGTGAAAAGATATATCCACCACATTAGCACGACAAGAAGCCATTCATACATATGCTTGCGCTATCTTCCCTAAAAGAAGTCTGCATTTATATAGCCCTCAGGGTTTGAGGAGTAATCCCTGAGCCACAACTTTCTTGGCATGTACCAACCACCATTAACATGCCAGGAACCACATTGGCCCCCCTGAGAACGCATGGCTGCATCCATAAACCTGTTTCTGAGATCCCAACCACCGTAGTTGCCGTCCCACTTTGCGCTGATTGTAGTTTCCCAATTTGATCCCCCAACGATCACCTGATTATTGCAAGAAAATTCTTGGCAAGCACCCCACCCTGAACGCATGACATCGCATGGCCAGAGGGAGCGGGTCTGTACTGCCCCCTCAAACCCAACGCACACTCTGGAGTCAGAGTCATAATATTCGTTACTGCGACAAAAGTCGATTGCCTTCCCAGATGTTGTTTCCGTGTCGTTTCCATCTCCCCCAGCTGCCGGTGTGGAAGGAGTGCCGCCAAATGTAGCTGAGGTGGAGCCCGAACCAACTTGAACTTGGACATTCACAACATCTACTGTCGTACCTCCAGGTGCAGGTGCAACCCCTTTCGCAGATTTTGCTGCGCTTGAACCAGGTTTTCCTGTTGCGTGTGTACCTGCTGTGGTGTCTGGAGCAGGGGCAGGTGCTGCTGCACTTGGCCCAAAGGCTCCTGTCTTATGTTTGTGTTGCTGGGCTTCGCTACCTGCATAATTATGAGCGCCACCAGGAGCTCTGATTAATACTGGTCCTTGACTTGTGATAATGGCATTCGTCGTGTATTCCATTTCCAGGAAAATTAATAAGAGTATTCACCATTCTAAACTTCAAAAATAAAGGAAAAAACACAAAAAACAATCTTGTACTTAAGAAGCGCCCAGATCTGAAGTAAAACGCGCACACATACACACACAAACACAGTAACCCCGAACCAAATCACTGAATACGAACATCGAAGTCATGCAAGCTGTGTCACGAATGAGCAGATTGTCTTAGGGGAGGATTCAACTTGTGCTTGCCTTTTTGGCTGGCTGCAGCTGCAAATGAATCGGGTTGATCGTCCAATGGGTTGACCGTGCCTACCGATGTTGCTTGGGCCTCGTGCATGATAGGCTCACTATCAGAACTTCCACTTGCACCATGAGAGACTGAAGTTAAGGTGACAAGTAGAATCCCCGCGTAAATCAGGATCCCCAACGGTCCAGCATTTCGAGTCGTTGTCGATACCATGGTGGCGTATGTTATGAGACCTGTTTCGCAGAAAAGCAATTTAAGTGAGTACTTTGGTAGCAGTGTCCACATTGTGGCCTTATCTCTTTTCTGTTTGCGTCATATCCTGCATAAACTCAATGAGCAAACACGAACTCAGACAAACCCACATTTCCGCGATCCCTCACGTTTCAGCTGTTTGATATCGCTTTTATCTTCACTAATTACTCAGCCACTGTCAAAGGTCATCACAAGCTCAAAACGCAAGATCACACGAATGGCAAATACTGCGACTTCATGCTGACGGAATAGTGGAGTGCAACAATTGTTACCAACCATTTCAGTGACTACTTACAATACAATATAGTTATTCAATATTCTCCATAGTCCCTCCTATCTACTTTCCCACCTTTCTCCGTGGCGGTTGTTAACACGGGCTCGTGCTCCCGGCAGCACGGACCGGAATGCGGCTATTCATTCACAACCAGTCGTACTTATGATACAAGTAATTATCAAACAAGAACAAAAGTATCACGCGGGGTTTCACAATAAATAGGTACGGTTCACGTTTTTTTCCCACCAGCGAATGTCTACAGCTGTAGAAGTGGAAATTTAAATCCTGCCTGTGTCCAGGGAGGCTGGCCTGGCTGGCCCGCCTCGAAATAGCACTGGAGTGCCCTTTCCCTTTCCTGAGAACTTCGGAGTCGGAAGTGCGGCATTTCCGACTCCAAAGTGCCTAGGAAAGGGGAAGGGCATTCGGTGCTATTTCGAGGCGGGACAGCGAGGCCGGCCTCCCTGGACACAGGCAGGATTTAAATTTCTACTCCCACGGCTGTGGAGTCGATATTAATGTTAGCTAACATTAATGTACCAGTGGTATTAGTAACACCACTGGTATTACTTGTCCCAGTTGAATTAGTAACTAGTAGTAATACTATTACCACGAAACACCGTTCCAGCGTGATGGTGTCCTGGCGGACTTCCGCACGCGTGGGAACACACGAAACTCGGACGTAGCGATAGCGGCGCCTCCCGCGAAAGTTTGCCGCTCCCTCCTCAACCCGCCTAAACTTCCACCGCGTGCCGGGCCCGCGTCCCTCCTCTTCGGAACAGGATCACCCCTTTCAATCGACTTGCTTGTGTGTGTTCCACATTGGAAGTTCTAATTCAAAACGCTGGCCAGACAGTACTGTTGTACAGGGCAGCTGTTGCAGAGGGCTGACTCCTCCGGCCAGAGGGAAGCTTCGAAGGAGCTACACTAGTGCAGGCATGCCATGACGACCCCTTGCCAAGCAGGCGGTGTGTGCTGTGTATACGTACGTACCTACAGACCTTGCCAAGGCCCCGTCTTTCCTGCACTCCTCTCCGTATACGAGGTACATAGGAATCAGCTCTATACAACAGTACTGTACTAGTACTACAGGGGGCACATGCATGTACCTATGCCGCCGATGATAGATCTGAAGATACTGACGCTCCGGAGGATCCTATTAATATTATCCCTCGATATTATAATAATATTATCCCTCGATACTCCTCGATAATACCCCTCGCTACTGACGCTCCGGAGGATCCTAATAATATTATCCCTTGATATTATCCCATAATATCCCTCGAGGGGCCAATGCGTTGCGTGCGCATATGCAACAATAGTGCAAGTGGGATATACCTATCGATAGACCTATAGGGGGGGGGGGAAGCTTCTTAAGTGGTCACACTTTTTAAAAGAGCATAAGTCAAATTTGTGGCAGGCCAGCAAACCACTCCCGCCGGCTGCGTAGGATTGCAATTGGTTGTTTGAAGAAGTTCACGGATGGTTAAGGAGTTGGATCCATTGCAATGGATCCAACTTCTTTCTGGGCTACGTGCCGTACGGCCATCTTGAAATTTATGTACGTGTCAACTTGCCATGAGCGTCGAAGGAGAAGGGATTCCAGAGGGCAAGGCTCGCGGCCAGCCCTTTCTGAGATCCCAGCAAGATCACGTGGCGCATGGCCTTTTCTGAGAGCCCATTTTGGAGCGACTGAACTTGCAGCAGCATGCGCAGAGACCTTAAGGCAAGCTTGAGTGGGGCCACGTGGGCGTGGACGTGGGCCACGTGCAAGTTATTGTCCTGGAATATACATTAATGGTGGCGTGGATCAACGGAGTCTAGAGATCTCACAGGGCCTTGAGAGTGCTCAACAGTCAACTACACAGCACCCCTAACTCGTACACGATTACGTAAGCAGAGCCTACTAATCATGACTGCATAGCAAAAGCATATACGAATGCTTTCATGGTCGTGGTATGCCGGCTAAAGTAAGCCAGAGGCAAGCGTCACTTCCCTTTGGAACGGAAAGGCGGGCTGGCTTGCTGTTTAACATGTCAGAGACCTCACGTTTTGGTCCGCAGAATCGACCGTTACCGCAGCACAAGCACAAGCTTGTGCTTCTGGGGCGCGCACAGACACAGACACACACACACAGAGACACACACACACACACACACACTCACACACACACACACACACACACATGTGTACACACACACACACACGCGCGCACGCACACACACACACACACACACACACACACAACCCCCCCCCCACACACCCACGCACGCACGCGCGCGCGCACTCACACACACACACACACACACACACACACACACACACACACACACACACACACGCGCGCGCGCGCGCACACACAGTCACACACGCACACACACATACACACACACACACACACACACACCCCACACACACACACACACACACACACACACACACACACACACACACACACGCACGCACGCACGCACAAGCACACGCACACGCACGCGACATGTTCTCCATCACAGATCTACCAAGGAATCATATGTCTGGAAACACATCTTACCGTAATAATCATGAGAACGCCAGGTAGACGTGACGCTGCGGGTGCTTATTCTTCCTAATCGGCTAATGATCATGATAAACCAGTAATGGTATATTGCGAATATTCATGAGTGAGAGTTGGCTCATGGTGTACCACTGATGATCATGAACTCTGTTGTTGTTCCTCGATCCTTTGTTGAGGACGATACCTAAACAATGGCTTGCAAGCCAATGTTTAAGTTCTTGAACTGAGCCGTCAATGCCACCTCTCATGCACCACATGAATTGCCAATTTCTGCGAAACAGATAAGCAGCACTATGAGAGGGGGATAGACTATGCAATTGCTCCAGTCCTTGAGTGCGGCAAGTGCATACTACATGTACTTGTGTGCAAGTCCAACACTGACGAACTTGCATTGTCTCTAGAGGCAGGGCGAGGTTCCACTGCTGCATTTCAGCCCTCTCCGTGGAAAAAGGAGGTCCAGGCTTACATGCAGCAGGGAATCACCATGACTCTTCGAATCTGAGCACGCACAAACACACACACGCACACACACGTGCACACACACACACACACACACACACACACACACACACACACACACACACACACACAC
>KV908447.1:366954-374454 GCA_002005505.1 Botryococcus braunii
CGTGCGACCATGGTGCGGCCCAACCAGATTTGGCGGTCTAGTCAAACAACAATCGTGATCCAACGGCGCATCGGATCCCGCCTGAAACGTTCCCGTATGAATTCATCTTCTCCCTCGGATCCGGTCAGTACGGACAGCCCCTTTCTTGTTACTTCGATTGTTCTTTTTTGAAGAAGTTCCAACTTTATCTTTGAGCCAGCATACAATTCTGAAGTATAATTGCATTGTCTCTCTGCTGGAGGAGCCAGAATCTGTGGTGCACATTTAGACGGCTACTTCCCAAGGTTGGGACAACGGCAAGGCGAGAGCACCTGTCAGATTAAGGTGTGGTACCATACCGCATCGCATTGATATGTTCTGGAAGCATTATTCAGAGGTTCCACAGGATCATTACTTGTTTTGATGCCGGGCATGCCTTTTTGAAGCCGACGCTATTCGGAACCATTCTCGAAACGTTTTCAAAATGCTCACTTCTGCGTATCCTTGAGAAAGTGATAATAAGAAATCCAAAAACTCATATAGGGAACTTGTGGATCAGTTTAATGGAGGAGGCAGACTTGAGCAATGAAAGTGACGGCGGTGCCAATGCTTGAAGGCGCCCTGAACATGAATACAGCCCACATAAACATGCATACGCATAAAATCCGTCTTACAAACCCAATTTCTAGAAGATATATATCAAACATGTTGGTATACATGTGTGCTCCACATGGAGTAATCATATTCTCCTTTCCAATGTCGGACAGCTTTCCAGTTTACATAAATGTAGCATGAAATGATTTGTCGAATTGCCTGAACTGGGTTAAGTGATTTTATTAGTCGTTTTTATTTGTTCAGATACCCCTGAAAACGTCGTTTGTGAAGGAAGACAATCCCTTGGCTTTGATGGGAGCACAATTCCATGATTTTCACACGGGGAGTTACTGCATAAGTCTCCTTGCAGTTGCGCATCAAGTGCTAAGATGTATCGATTCTACAATATTCAAGTGAAACGTGCTGATGAATGCTAGTGTACTGCAGAACTCTAACTGTACATACACTGCATAACTTCTGAGCAATTGCATATGATCGATACATCTTGTGAGCTACCGGCATCCTTTCAATCACCCAAAATGATGTTCACTGCAGATCATGAATAACAGGAGTGAAAATGCACTTGTGCGCCTGGTCCCAAGCGTTTGCACCCTTCTTGTGTTGCTTGGAACAGCCCATGCAGTGGGAGCTCCAGCCCAAAGAACAGATCGCACGGTAACTCTCATGCCAACCTGCTTGTACCGCAGTACTAGTTCTATGCCACCTCCCCCTCCTAGCAGCAACAAATGCATGTGTGAACAACCACGTGTGCACACACACATACACACCACACACCACACCACACACACCACCACACACACACACACACACACCACACACACCACACACACACACACACACACACACACCACACACACATCCACACAACCACATGGCACACACACAACCACCACGTACTCACACGGCCCACACACACACACTCACACACACACACACACACACACACACACAGTATACACATGATTAGACACGTTCATACACACACGCTTACACACCACACACACACACCACACACACACACACACACACACACACACACACACACACTCTCAGATATGTACATGTATATACACATCATAGCACCCACTGGAGGGCCACACATGGCGCACACCACACCACACACACACACACACCACAACACACGCACACACACACACACACACACACACACACCACACACACACACACAGACACACTACTCACACGTGCACACACACACACACACACATACACACTACTCACACGTGCACACACACACACACACACACACACGCGCGCACGCACGCACATGCTCGCACACGCATTCTCCCTTCCTCTCTCTCTCTCTCTCTCTCTCTCTCCTCTCTCTCTCTCTCTCTCTCTCTCTCTCTCTCTCCTCTCTCTCTCTCTCTCTCTCTCTCTCTCTCTCTCTCTCTCTCTCTCTCTCTCTCTCTCTCTTCTCCCCCTCTCTCACACACACACACACACTCACACACAAACACACACACACACCACACACACACACACACACACACACACACACACGCGCGTACACACGCCCACACACACGCACACACACACACACGTACACACACAAACACACACGCGCGCGCACACACACACACACGCACACACACGCGCACACACACACGTGCCACACACACACACACACACACACACACACACACACACACACACACACACACACACAAGCTTGGGTTGATTGCGGGGTACGGTAGTGGTTCACCATTGTTCTTGTTTCAGAACGTGCTTTGAACCATTTTAGAGAACCGCATATTTCCTTTCAATTTCGCATGTACAATGACCAGGATCCGGCCGCAACTGTTGATGCCCACAACTTTTATCGGCGCCAGCACGGCGTTCAAGACTTGAATTGGGATGACAATCTAGCTCAGATCGCGGATAATTGGGTAAGCCAATTCAAAACTTGATCACACGATTGTAGAAATAAAACAAATATTAACACATGACTACGGATCACTCCCAGGCTTTTAGTGTTTAGTGTGCATTTGAAAGATTATAAAGACTACATCTGCATAAATTCTGGAATGGATCCAGTGCGTAATTTTAGCTGCATTATCTGTGCAAGATGAGTGGCTAGTACTAGCGGACTAGTCCTCTACAGGGAGGATACACTCCATGCATTAGAAGGGGTTTTTTTTTTCAGCTCAGATTTTTAAACCCATGTGTTAGGGATGTTCTTATCGGTTTTAGGCAATCTCTGGTGCTTCAGATTTTTATTTTATGAATTGACAGACTTTCTCATACACATATATCAAACAAATACATATGCGGTTATTCTAGAGTACAACTGTACACGGTTATAATAGAATGTAACCGCATACGGTTGTACTCACCATATATGTAGAGGAATTTGGAATTGTCTCTGCCAATTAGTATTAAAATCAATGAAATGACTGCATTTCTTCACCATTGGTTTATCCTTCCCTATCTACTTAATATTTGACATATCATGAAATGTCAAGTAGTAAATAGATAGGGAAGAATAAACCAATGGTGAAGAAATGCAGTCATTTCACTGGTTTTAATACTTAGTGGCAGAGACAATTCCAAAGCTATCTTCATACTACCTTCATACTTCCTTCTCTCTTTCTCTTTCTCTCTCTCTCTCTCTCTCTCTCTCTCTCTCTCTCCTCTCTCTCTCTCTCTCTCTCTCTCTCTCTCTCTCTCTCTCTCTCTCTCTTCTCTCTCTCTCTCCTCCTCTCTCTCTCTCTCTCTCTCTCTCCTCTCTCTCTCTCCTCTCCTCTCTCTCTCCTCCTCTCTCTCCTCTCTCTCCTCTCTCTCTCCCCTCCCCCCCCCCCCCCCCCCCCCCCCCCCCCCCCTCCCCCCCCCCCTCTCCCCCCCCCCTCCTCCCCCCCCCCCCCCCCTCCCCCCTCTCTCCTGCTAGAGCTCAGAAAGCATGCATGCTCCTCATATTTTTCCAGATGATAGCCAATGTTTCACATTGAAAAGCCTTCAGATATGCTACATTTTGTTGCCGCAGGCATCACGATGTGTTTTTGAACACATGCATGAATTGAGAGAATATATTCAATTGTCCCACTACAATATCCGAATATCCGTGATGTGGTGGAAGCCTGGTATAGCGAGGTTTCACAATACGACTTTGGAGCCAGCAATGACCCTGTGCCAGCTGGAAACGTTGGCCATTTCACTCAGGTGCGATTTACTCGCATGACAACACACAAGATGAAAAATACCATAACTATGGATGTTTGCATCGTATAACATTGCTTCGTGCTTGCAGTTCGTACATGCGTGTGCGCGCCTTTGCGCGCCTGTGTGTGTGTGTGTGTGTGTGTGTGTGTGTGTGTGTGTGTGTGTGTGTGTGTGTGTGTGTGTGTGTGTGTTGTTTGTGTGTGTCTGTGTGAATCTGTGTGTACGCGCGCGTGCGCACGCACACGGGTATGCGTGTGTGTATGTGTGTGACCCGCATGCCCAGAAAGTTGTAATTGCAATTCTTTCAAACATCTATGTACCTGCATGTGCTGGAATGCGTACCTGCACGCGCGCGCGTGGTGTGTGTGTGCGTGTGTGTGTGTGTATGTGTGTGTGTGTGTGTGTGTGTGCGCGCGCGCGCTGTGCGTGTGCGTGTGCGTGTGCGTGTGCGTGTGTGCGTGTTGATGTGTGCGTGTTTGACTATGATTATGATGGGGCCACCCCCTGCCGCTGCTTAAATCCAATTCTGTACCTCCTGCCAGATTGTCTGGAAAGACACACAGCGCGTTGGGTGCGGCCAAGCTCTTTGCAATGGCGGTGTGTTCGTTGTATGCAACTACGATCCAGCTGGAAACTTCGTTGGCCAGTTCAACAATAATGTATTCCCTCCAAGAGGTTCTGGTACGCCGTCCAATTACCCAGAAGTTTGAAGTCGAGGCGTATCGACCACTCCTCTAACTCATTTGAGAACTCTCCAGTGGCAATCGCAGAAGAGGCCTTCTTAACCTGCCCATTCAGGGCCTGAAATCGGCAACATTGCGTATGATCTGCATGATGATATGCGTATAGGATTGAACTTTGAAGCCACCCTCCCTCCTGCGCGATCCATGCACAGTGCATGGATGCAAATTACGTAAGTTGCAAACTTCTCTAGCCAGTTCGGAAGCCCTTGCAACCGGGCCGTGGTCCCCCAGGGCCATACCTATGCTAAATGCAGCACAATCCTGGGATACCACGGTCCAGTTACAAGGTGGTGGCTGCGCATCTACCATCTCAAGAATCGTTCCAAACAAAGAGTGGATGAGAACAGCTTAAAATGGACATGGGAACAACATGTATGTTCTTGCCATGTGTACTATGCATACGCAGGTTCTCCCTTGAAATTGAGAATGCGCAATTCGTGTATGCACAATCCGGAGTTAGCTCAAGGTAGGCTTCTTGCTTGTTGCAGGAAATCGCCACGCTAGCACTGAAGGAGAAAAGTACTGCAGTAAGGCATATTCAGCAAAATCTGGTGAGGGCTGCAAAGCTATTGCAGATTCTAACGGCATGTCTGAGGACGAGCTCAAAGGAAACAACCCGGACCTAGACTGTTCAAAAGTTATCGAGGGACAAGCTCTGTGTGTGGGCACCGTTACAAACACTGCAGGTGTGTTTCTTTACTCTCCTCTTACCCCCCTATTCTCTCTCTCTCTCTCTCTCTCTCTCTCTCTCTCTTCTCTCTCTCTCTCTCTCCTCTCTCTGTCTCTGTCTCTGTCTCTGTCTCTCTCTCTCTCTCTCTCTCTCTCTCTCTCTCTGTCTCTCTCTCTCTCTGTCTCTCTCTCTCTCTCTCTCTCACTTTCTGTCTCTCTCTCTGTCTCTGTCTCTGTCTCTGTCTCTCTCTCCCTCTGTCTGTCTGTCTGTCTCTCTCTTCTCTCTCTCTCTCTCTCTCTCTCTCTCTCTCTCTCTCTCACTCTCTGTGTGTCCTGTCTCTGTCTCTGTCTCTGTCTCTCTCTCTCTCTCTCTCTCTCTCTCTCTCTCTCTCTCTCTCTCTCTCTCTCTCTCTCTCTCTCTCTCTCTCTCTCTCTCTCTCTCTCTTCTCTCTCTCTCTCTCTCTCTCTCTCTCTCTCTGTCTCTGTCTCTGTCTCTGTCTCTTTTTCTCTCCCTCCCTCTCTCTCTCTCTCTCTCTCTCTCTCTCCTCTCTCCTCTCTCTCCTCTCTCTCTCTCTCTCTCTCTCTCTCTCTCCTCTCTCTCTCCCCCCTCCCCTCTCCCTCCCCCCCCCTCTCGTCTCCCCCTCCCCCCTCTCCCCCCCCCCCCCCCCCTCTCTCTCTCTCTCTCTCTCTCTCTCTCTCTCTCTCTCTCTCTCTCTCTCTCTCTTCTCTCTCTCTCTCTCTCTCTCTCCCTCTCCCTCCCTCCCCCCTCCCTCCCTCCCTCCCTCCCTTTCCCTCTCCCTCTCCCTCACCCTCACCCCCCACTCTCCCCCCTCTTTGCCTCTCTGTCTATGTGTGCGTGTGGGTGTTGTGTGTCCGTGTGCGTGTGTGTGTGTGTGCGCGCGCACGAGCGTGATTGTGTGTGTGTGTGTGTGGGTGTGTGTGTGTTTGCGCGCTGGGCATGTGCGTGTGTGTGTGTGGTCGCCGGTGCGTGCATGGTGTGTGTGTGTGTGTGGGGGGGGGTGCGTGGGTGCGATGTGAGTGTGTGTGTGTGTGTGTATGTGTGTGTGTGTGTGTGTGTGTGTGTGTGTGTGTGTGTGTGTGTGTGTGTGTGTGTGTGTGTGTGTGTCTCACACGAAAACGACCAGAAGGAAAGTACCATTGTGGACCACTTCAAACCAGCATCTCCGTTGCAAATAAGGTCTGTGACGTACAGGATATATACGGAGAAATGGAGTGTGGGAGTAGCACTGCACGTGAAAGGCAATTTAAGGAATTGTCATTGGGAATGCAGGTCGTGGTTTCATTTCAACAGCCCCTGCAAGCATCTGTACCAAGACATACACTGTTGCATCGGGAGACATCTGCCCTAAAATCATCGAGTCGAACTCACTTTCCTTCCCACAGTTCTTCAAACTGAATCCAGGAGTCAACTGCGAGTCCCTCCAGACGGGCCAGATCTTGTGCGTGGGTGGGACCACTCTCACAGGTTTGCTCCCCGTGCCTTTTGCAACTCTGATGATGGGCTTGTCCACCATCCCGTGCTTTCCAATCATATCCAAGGCATATATGATGCATCAAGCGCCTGCCGTGCTTACAAGCGCTACCGTTCCGTATCTACTTTCCTGTCTTAATGAAGGCACATATGTGTGGAAGCGACATTATTCGACTTAGAAAAAGTGAAGCATATCCTTCCCGCACTCACGAGAAATGTATCCCCTGCCTCTTCCTCCCGTGCCTCTGTACTTCACGAGAAATGTATCTCCTGCCTCTTCCATGTCTCGCTGATACAGTATATTACAGTACACTAGTGCTCTTACGGCTTTTGGGACAGCAGGCGCAGGAGGAAACGGGACAGGCATCCAAACGGTGGGCACCGGGAAGATGGCAACATTTTCTGGAGAAGGCACCTTCTACAATGACAAAGGCTTGACATCATGCGGCCAATCAGTTGACGGGACTGGATTTTATGCAGCCATTGCTTGGCCCCTAAGTAAAGAGCTGGATCCGTCATGTGAGCCTGACGTTGGCAACCCTAACAATTGCAAGTGGTGTGGCTGGACGGCCACTATTACGGGACAAGCTGGAACTGCCACCGTCCCAGTCATCGACAAGGTCAGCCCTTGCCACACCTTCAACTAGCCAATTTTCAAATGCACGAGGTTTAAAGCCACTTTTAATTTGCCAATTTCCATAAAGCACAAGATCTAAAGTCATCTGTTGGCCCCACTTCGTTTTAATCCTTGATCTGATATCACACGTGCGTGCATTTGGCAATTGAGCTTTGGCAGTGTGCTAATGTTCATTGTAGTCGTTA
>KV908447.1:381954-384454 GCA_002005505.1 Botryococcus braunii
ACCTGGTCCATGAGCACCTGCAGGAGTGGTAGCAGCCGCAGCAGCAGCAGCAGCAGGAGCAGCAGCAGCAGCAGGAGGTGCAGGAGGAGGAGGAGGAGGTGGAGGAGGAGAGAAACGAGAGGAGGGGGAGTGAAGAAGACCGAGCTAGCTAGCCTAAATTGAGATCAAATTACAAATGTACAGATGCGACAATCCCACAAGTGCAAACACATACACAACTATTCGCAACCTATGATGTACTGACCGTCCGTGATGGTTGCAAAACTATATAAGTCATTTTCATGTCCATATGAGAAAGGCGAGCATGGAAGCATTTTGCAGGTCTGAGGCATCGTCCAGCACCTGTATGTGTGGGGAGCTCAATCCAGACTCGTGCTGATGCTGTCGCTCCATACGAGCCAGGTCCACAACTATTAGGGGTTGACCATATGCATCACAGCCTTGCAAACTTACATTTGTCCCCCTGAGCCCGTCTTGAACATCTTTCTGCACATAAAGCAAGTAGCTTCATAATTAGATTTTGCACCTCGAATTGAAATGAAGCGAAGTCGCAACATGTTAACGAGATTTATCAAGATTGTTTACAAGCTTGTGTAGTCCCTCCACACGGAGACACCAACTTTACCTGTGGGGTGAGTATTTTAAAGTCCTGGAATCTGAACCTGGTCCTTATCCGTTTGATTGCTCCAGACCCGCTCTCTACAACCTCACTACATATGCGCAAATATATTTCATATCATATATATGAGTATATACATTATGATCATAATGTATTGATGTCTCTGTCCATGGTTTATATCAACCATAAACCTAAAGCTGGGACTCCTCGACAAGAAGAATGTTCTGGATTCTAAGTGCACATGGCGTGGTTGCAGATATTGATATATCTCTGTGCAATGATGAGCTGGACAAACGTTGGAACTTACAAACAGGCTTGAGCACCAATAACAAACAAACGTAAACAAAACTTAGATCCATGAAATGTTGCAAGAAACGTATTCTGATTCATCAGAATGATAATATGGAGACAAGACAACCACATTAACTTCAAACGAAATTTAAAACTTAATATTAAGTTTTAATCCGTCCTCGGACCATCAACTGTGGCAGCGCGTCGGACAAGTGTTAAAATGAAGTAGTTTTCCGGTGCTTACTGGAGCTTACCTTTCCTACTAATTTGGGCTTCTCTGTTTGTGCCCACGAGGCATGCTTCTTCAATTGCTTTGCGGCTTGATCAGGGGAACCCTCATTACCGACAAGCCACCGGTCCAAGGTATGTGCATTGAGTCCTTCCTCTCCGGCAGACCTCAATTCATGGTCCACATCACCTCGGTCTTTTCCAATCCTTACGTTTAACTCCACCCGCTTGCTCGCAGAAGAAGTCATGGTTCCCTCATTCGCACGTCAACCGCTACCCCTCCAGGCTCCAAACTTATGTCCAGGGCTCAAGAGGACTCCCATTTCTTTCGAATACAAATACATAATGCGCGGATACTTTTTAGAAAGTGATGGAATGTTTGACTTCCGTTTGCTGTTGTAGGACCGACACGGGATCCTAAAACGTCACGACGTGACACAAAATGACTCTTTGCGCATAACAATGCTGCAGGAATTGTCACATATTATTGATCATCAGTTGAAAACGTCATGCTTCCGCCACAATGAAAGGCTCTGACCTTGCGATACGTGATCGCCGATACAAAGAAAGATTCAGATCGTACCGGCTAATTTTGACTCTCCGCCGGAGAGTCTCCGGTACAGAACCTCATAACGTCCAATTCAGAACTTCGCAATCCATGCCCCCTACGGCACCAATCCGATCTTTCAACACCGAAACTGTATGTGTTTGCGTTCTGAACTTTCAATGCCGATTGTAGGACTATTAATGGTAGGAAATGGCATTAATATTAACTAAGTTTTCGGGCAATGGCGACAACATCTACGGAATCATCGAGATGGACGCCCCTGCGCTGTTTATCGATATATTAGTGATTAAATATGACTAAATTCTGACTAACTAAGGCCATCGAACTTTCGCTGGAATATGCGCACAATGCTGTCGGCGTAGAAGACACTTGCAGAACAATCCAAATGAGGGGACTCAAGGAAGACCGATTCCCAAGCAGCCCATCAAGATCAAAGATACCTTTGAAGCAGAAGGTATCACCCCTGACATGGAGAACGGGGGATTCTAGGAGTCTAACACCCTCGTTTCACCCTTGTTATGTACACTGTTAAGTCATTCGGAACTGTCATTAGAAAATCAGGTTTCAGGGCTGCCATGTCCCGAAAACAATAGACTTGATGCCGCCTAGGTAGCACGCGTCAGAGGGCAGTGGCTGGAGTTGCTGTTCACCTAACATGAAAGAGTGTCACCGATTTTGGAAGTCAAGGCCAGCAGTTACCTACAGCATGCTTTATTCCTGGTCCTGGAGATGGTTGCCATGAACATAACAATGAACATGACAGGACAAAGCATTACATTCCACACTGTCCTGAA
>KV908447.1:394454-404248 GCA_002005505.1 Botryococcus braunii
TGCTCCTTCGTGAAATCGTGCTGCCAACGTAAGGAGCCTGGAGGGCCCAAGAGCGTTTTGACAGTGGTGGGTAACTCCTTCATCCCTCCTTTGTTTGCCCTATTTTTGTATCCCCTCTGTCTCCATGTCTTTCAGTGCTTTAAATCCTAGCCCCTCGGGCAGAAAAGGCAGCAAAACTCTGTATGGTCCACACACATTGCACATACTGGAGACACCAGACACAGTGCACTCTGCACACTAGATTTGCTATGTCCAATATGTGAAACTGGGTTCCCAGCGAATTTACTGTGATTTGGAAAAGTTCAATTATTTACTAAGTAGATTCAACCCGCGGTCTACCCAATTTTTGATAATACAACCATTTATTTCACCATCCTAAGTTTGGACCGGTTTAAGCCTTGTCGAAGCCGCAGCGACTTTACTTACAAAGTTTTTCACATAAAAAGCAAAATATGAACGCTCGTTTTCTTGAGTTCCAGTATTGATTTTCAACTGTTCAGCGCAAGTTAGGTGTTAGATTGTACCTCGCGAAAGGAGGCCCCCCCGTCGAATAAGGGATCGAAGGATTATACTGACGCTGTATGTTGCATGTCTCCCAAACGGATATCTGCAGCCTGCATCTGATTCAAACAGTCCCCGCTCCTTGCGATTGTCATTTTGACAGCATGAAGTACAGTAGAACTACTGTACGTGAAATGAAAGAGTGTACCGCAGCGTAACCGTGAAGGCGGACACGTCCACGTCCCGTACGTCCACACACGTTCGTTGTTACATACAACATTATGACGCCCCCACCCAAATTGTTCACAACAGCTACGACATTCAAATGGGCAATCTGGAGGCATGACAACACAAAAACTTCCGTCGTTCAACTGCACAGCATGGAATCTCATAAACTGCGAGAACGGGCGACAACCGTGAACTATTCTGTTACAGGGCTTCATGTTACGCATACCCCCGGTTGGCTGAAGGGCGACAACAACAAGACGAGGAGGACGACTTTCAAGGATAAAGTGGACAAAGAAAATGAACCAAACTTCAAACCGAAGCGGCAGATCAAGCGACAAAGTGCTCCTGCTAGGCAGGCAGAGAAAGAATCGCCTAAGCAGCCTGCAACAAATGGCCCAATTCACGATGCGAGCACAAAACCACGAAGAAGTGCAAGAACTAGCAGCACAAGTGAACCTGAGAAGAATGACTCAGCACCAGCAGAGGGCTCTTCAAAGTCTTCGTCCCCAAGTGGGGTTGGGAGGAAAAGGCGAGCGTCAAGGACCTTGGGAGATAAAAACGTCAAACGGTCTCGGGATTCTCAAGGAAAAACAAACAAAAAGATAAGCCCTGGGCAAGAGAGGGGAACAGGGCCTGGACATCCTATCAGTACAGAAGTTGAGAGACAAGGGGACGAGGCAAAAGTGGGGCACGAAGCCGACAAGCCAGAAGCAGAGCGAGCGGCAGACCACCCACAACAAAAGCAACAGAGGGTGACAAGGGGCTCACGGCGACTCAGCAGGCCAGCAGATGCTACACAGGATCTAAATGCAACCACTGTGGAAGCCTCAGCAGCTGTGCCCGTACCCATTGACTACGGGGAAGCCGAGTTGGAACCCACGACAGGCACGGATGACAACAGTACTCCTGAACCACCCCATAAAAGCCATCCAACGGAAGGCATGAGGCCAGACGCAGATGCTGAAAACTTGGCCTGCAACCCTCCTGCTGAAGTGCCCAAAGACGATTCCCGTGCTCCGCCAGGGGAGCAACCCAGTGCAAATTTCCTGGCATTACAGGCGAGCACACGCTTACAGGCTCCAGCTCTTTGCATGGACCGCGTACCGGAAAAACACATGAATGTCATGCTTCTGAATTTACGGCTGACGTCTGGCTTGTCCATGCAGACTGAGTACTTTTCGCTGCTGAAGAAATACCAGGACTTAAAGGAGGCAAAGGTTGGTGAACTGGAGGCCGTTTTCAGAGAACAGGCCAAAAAGGTGAGACTTCCTGCATTGCCAAAGGGGACATTGAAGCAAGCGTTTATGGGTGGATTCCTGAACTGTTACAAAATGGCCAAGTGTACGCCTATGCCAGGTATCCTTTGACGAACTAAGGTTCAGAGATTCCGCTTACATAAGAGTTTTCCATTTGATAGGGATTTCTGGTACAAAATCAGTCTGTTGCGCGACAAGAGACATGCATACCTCAATAAAAGTATTTGTCTCGCCTCAGGTTGCTGATCATGGCAAGGCTGCGATGAAGCTTGCAGAGCACTGGGAACTGGAGGCCAAGCGCCAAGCTGCTTTTGCGGCTGCTGCTGGCTCTGCTGAACTTGAGGCAGAGCTGCAGGAACTGCGGGCAAGAGTCATCACCTTGAGCAAGGAAATGATTGCCTTAGAGAGCACGGTGAGCAACTCTTCTTACGTGCGGATATTCTCTTCATCCCGAAAATCGTGCTCAATATCCTTGTACAGCAAGCGTACTCCCATCTTCACGCTGACATGCGTGACTTTCACAGCGTATGGCGTGATGTTGCAACTTCCTGAAGGGGAAGTGGGAATCCGTATGAAATATGTGTTGAACACTGTTGCGCAGGTGCTGGACAGAGAAGAGCAAATTGTTGACTTAACTCGACAGCTGCATGAGGCATTGAGACGTGCAGAACCACCACTGACAGTAGATCAAGATGTCCAGGTTGAACCACCTTCGTCCCTTGCTCTTCCTGTACCTGCTTCCTCATGTATTGCTGCATCAGCGTTCTAACACGGATGGGTGCCGGGAAGGGGAAACAGTTGACCCACTTCACTTGGGTATAAGTATGTTGCAGACCCAATAGCTGTCGGGTTAGCATAGTGCATCCTGGGATTCCTGCTGAGAAACAGGACCCTAGAGTGTTTACCTCGCTCACTTTGTGAAATAAGGCCAAGGACACATACTGCCCTACATCTGTGGAAAGGGGTATGGCAGGGAGCTATAAACAAAATGGCAAGGGTGCATGTGGCATACTTGAGCCCCCTCCCCTCCCCCTCAAAAGACATTCCAAAAAGCATATTCCGCCCCCCTCCCTCCCAAACACACACACACACACACACACACACAGAGCAAGGGGTAGAAAATGAACAACAGCTTATAGACACCAATCTTACTCATTCGATAAAACATTTTCATGGACTGAGACTTCAGAAGATGCAGCATCTACCTGATGTACAAGTTGAGTTTCATCCAAAACCTGAATTAAGCTGGGTTACCGGTGCAGTGCTCTCCGAGGATATTGACCCTGGTATCAGCTGCCCAGCAGTGCCCCACCCCTTCTCTGCACAATCAACACAAGGATCCCGGCCCTCCTGGAAGACTGCATATTGCTGTTGCCTGCTGTCCAGAAGGCGCATATCTCAGCGAGTTGGGCTCTGTTGCCGGAGAGCCTGCTGGAAATCGTACGGGTGAATTGGGGTCTGTTGTGGGACCTGTCACTGTGCCGGACAGTGCCTGCCAAACACCATTGGCAACTACCGTCCAAGGTGATTACCCATTTACTTTGCACTAAGTTCCTCGCATGGTTTAACGCGTATGTGCTACTGGCAGTTGGGAACAAATAAGCAAATTGGAAATTTGAACAAAGCAGGGTGAAGCTCAGAAGATTTTAACAGGTCTGACGCTTGATCGTGTTTTCATATCCTGGGAAGGAAGGACTGGTTCATCAATGTAATTCATCATCTATGTGGAACCTATTACATAGGAATTGCCATGACTGCTTCTCAATCGTGAATGGCGATGCAAAGCCGGTGGGAAGGCATTTCATGCAGCCGTGCTTCTTTTGTGGATTGGCCTTGCTACATTGTAGCCTATGAAGCAGTAGATGGGTGATGGAAATGCGTGTGTTTGCAGGTCCAATAGAAGAGCCTCAGAGTGGCAAGGTCTTCTGCAGGAGCAGTGCCAAGCCTCTTGTCCCGTACCCGGTGGGGTGCTCTGTTTTCCCTGGACAGCTCCTTGCACGTCCCAACATCCGTTCAGCTCTGCAAGTACCTCTTCCAAGCCCTGTTCCATGTGGTACAATGGCTGCATCACCTCTCAATCCACCAGGTGAATTCTGGCACCGTTAACCCTTTTTAATTTTCCCCTTTCAAATCTCAGCTGAAACACCCTAGAAACAGACTAGCGCTCCCGCTCGGAATCCCTGCTGAGCATGCGCGCCTCCAGCACCCAGGTCCTGGGGGGTGGACCTGACCATGGTTTTCCTAGCAACACAACTGCTGGGAACTCTGGGCAACCTCCGTATGAGTGTCCTGCTTTTGACCAATACTGAAGGAATTGAAGATGTCTGCAATAGGGAATTTCCATGTTGCGTCCCCACGATCTCCCTTTCTTCTGGTGTACGTAGAAGAGTAGGAGGAGTAGTGGGTCAGTCCATGAAGGTACCTGCACCGCCATATTGTCAACACAATTTCATTTTCTAAAAGCTGGTGCCTTCTGAGGTCATGGATAAGAGAAGTGCCAAAGGTGAGTTTCAAATGCAGCTGAGGAGGGATCGTGCCCTGAAGCACAGCAGAGTCGGCCAACCAATGGGGGCAATGGACGGGGGCTGGAGCACACGCCCTGCTCTGCAGTCCCGGCGCTACATGCGCTTGCCACACTTGCCAGTACCGGGAAGCTTGACACGCTCCAACGCACAGGCCCCTGCACACTTGCTTCCTCCACCGATACACCCGCCGTCGGATCTGGGGCGGGTCCCCATGTACCAATGGACTTTTCGGTGCGCAAGGGCTTTGTATGCGTGCGGACATTGCCTACACATTTCCTTGGGAATATTCTGTTCAATATTTTACTGCAAGAATCATCCTCTGGACCCATAAATCATGAGTCAGCAATCACATTGATGACCACAACATATCTACACGATCAGCGATGGGTAGGAATGTCTGGTTAAACCTGCGGTCCTCGTACCCTCCCCATGTTTGTAGGTCCCCATTGTTAACACAATGGAGCTTTAGAATTATGAGCGGCATAGTGCTCTATATGTTATAGTGCTCAGTGCTAAGAATTCTCAACAGTAGCTTCCATTGTACAAGGGCAGATAAAGTTCAGCCGTTTCCTGAAGTGTTTGCATTTCCTCCTGGGTTCAGGCGCTCAGCCTGCTCACCGGCTTTGACGTAGTGGCTGTCCTTGGGCGTACCTTTACACTGAGACATGCTCCCACTGGATTTACGTTCAACATTGGCCCGAGCGGCTATCCCTTCACACCAATAGACGGTGTTGCTGAAACATCGGAGGAGCTCATATTCCAACCTCTTGAACTGGGAAAAGCAAGCGAGGTAAGCTCTTCCAAGGGGAATATTGTGTTTCATCCCAGAACTGCATCCCTCTCCCACACCCACCCCCTGTCTCCTCTCTCTCTCCCTCTCTCTCTCTCTCTCTCTCTCTCTCTCTCTCTCTCTCTCTCTCTCTCTCTCTCTCTCTCTCTCTCTCTCGCGCGCGTGCGCTCCCACCCCCCTTCTCTCCCTCCCTCTTTTCCTCTCCATGCCTCCCTCCCCACTCCCCCCCCCCCCTTCGCCCCCTCTCTCGCCCATGTCCTCTCTTCCTGACCAACCCCAAAAATTCATGGGGCAGCTGAGAGAGAGGGGGGGGGGGGGGGCAGTATGATCGATGTGTATGATCTGTGGTGCTGCCTATATGCTAAGATCCGGCGGCTACCTCGAACACCTTTTAGACAGGTGGCATCCAGCATCCAAAAACAATGCTTATCAGATGCAAATAGTGACACTGCTCGCTTAAGTTGAAATGATGAACATGCCATTTGGACCCTGCCATCAAGGCAGGTGGTGGGGCAGGGACTTGGAACCCTAAGAAGAGCACTTTGATACAGTGCATGGATTGCAGGTGCTTCCGCCCTACGTTCGATACGAGATACGATTCAGCAGCGCCCAGAAGCAACGCCTGCTTGGGCGCATCATGGAGGCTCTGGGGCGGTATGCAAAGCTCAAGAAAATAGATACTGTTCAAGGTGGCCTTGATAAAGAGCAGAAGCCAGAGTCAGAACCCACCGCAGACGCTCAAGGGGGGGAATGTGGGTCCATGGCAGATGCATGACCCCAATATGCAGACGGAGCCTTTCCAAACCCTAGAAATCAGTACCGTGACCAAGAGGTACATCCCAAAGGGCGGCCACCTTCAATGTTGTTGAGTTGAATCCCAAAAGGAACACAAATGGGCGTCTCCCCATGAGAGACTCTTACATTTCAGGGTTGCTTCATCCTTGTAAAATTATAAAAGCTGCCTTCAGCAGCCGCACAGCAGTATATCTGGGAGATTGGTAAAGCAGTTGATGTAACACTTTCAACATTTTTAGCCGGTATTCTTCAGAAACATGGATCCAGCTTCACTTAATTCCCTGCCAGCTGTGATCCCAATCTTGTAAAGCATAGCCCAACCTTTCCAAACCCTAATCCCCCCAGGGATCCCCCCCCCCCCGGGGGGGTGAAGGTATCATTAAGTCGCATCACAAGCCTGTTCATACTTCAGAGGGCTTGATCCAACTGCTTGGTATGTACCAGCCGCCTTTTGCCTTGAAATGTCACGCTGTCAAAGGACTGGCAAAGAGGTTCCGCAATGTGCCTCACACACAACCCTGTTGTTCTGAAAGCCATGGAATCCGCTGCTTGAACAAGCTCCTGAAGAATGCATGGACTTCAGGAGGCATCAAGAAGCTTACATAACGTCAGTCTGAGTACTTCAGAGACATTGCGATGTGATCTCACCATACTTTTACACCCTTGGGCAACAAAATGGGCATCTTTGACCCTATGGGATAGGAGAGGGATATTAATTCTGTATGACCATGTGGGCCGTGCTAGCATAAATGACCACTATACATGACATACAACCACCTGCACATGTCATCACCAATATTACTGCCAGCATGCGCATTTAACTTACTCAAGTTTCTCCATGGCTTCATAAAATGCATTGTTGAAGTTCGAAAACTTTTATCCATCGACCACCTGGGCCCCACATAGGGGCAGCAGTAAAGTGATGAAGTTCTTCCGCGAGTACTGTCAGGTGTAAACGCTTAACATGGCAAACCCTTTCTCCACATCCACGACCAAACAGCACTGCTCTATCTACCCTGTTAGGCTTGAACCAGCCCCGCAACACGCAGGCATATGCGCACGTGTACACACATGCCGCTACGCTCAATCAATCAATTGTGTATGAATAGTGTCAAGGATTGCCTATGTACAATGGAACGTTCCTTGAGAAGAATATAAAATCGGTAATACCCCTGCACCTCCCCGCGAACCAACAAACTAGAGCATGAAGGCTACATACACAAAGTAACACTCCTCACTTCCTGTCTTCCCACAAATAAATGAATGCTACACATGGTCAATCATGGCGTCTAGCTGTGTCTGTCAGCGAAATTGCTGATAGGATGCGCTCACTCTTCTCCAAACTCGCATCAAGGTCCATTTAAGCAAAGATCTTTGGCGCCCCTCTTCCTTGGATAATGTCTCAACGCACTTCACACCTAAGCCATCCTGGTAAACACTGGATCGCCTCAATAGCAGCTCATCTCAACAACCTGGCCGAGATTGATAATTGCATCCACCTTGACATCCGATGTTGGTGCAATGCAAATTTCAGCGTGCTTTGGTAAAAGTTCCGCTCCAGACATTGCAGAGATTTCAACCCTTTGTGGTGCAAACGTAGCACTGCAATGCCTGCTTTGGAACAGGCAGTCCGACTACATGATATTGAATAAGTCCTCCAGATTCTTCTTCACCGTGTCAGAGTTTCCAGTGGACAGTTGCGGCACCTCGCACTTCTTCAAATTGATCTGCAGCTCATTTGCAAGAGCTAATAGCTCGGCTTCCTCCTCCTCAGTCACCAGTGTGGTGACGACCCCTGCATGCCCCAACACATTTAACATCTTATTCAACAACGCCTGTCAGGAAGCCGCGTGCGCGTGCTCTCTCTCTCTCTCTCTCTCTCTCTCTTCTCTCTCTCTCTCTCTCTCTCTCTCCTCTCTCTCTCTCTCTCTCTCTCTCTCTCTCTCTCTCTCTCCACACACACACACACACACACACAACACACACACACACACCAGAGAGAGAGAGAGAGACAGAGAGAGAGAGAGAGAGAGAGAGAGAGGCGCGCGCGCATGTGTGTGTGTGTGTGTGTGTGTGTGTGTGTGTGTGTGTGTGTGTGTGTGTGTGTGTGTGTGTGTGTGTGTGTGTGTGTGTGCGTGTGTGTGTGTGTTGAGTAGAAGTGAACCCAAAAAGTGCATTGAGAACTCGCCTACATGGACCTAAATCCTCTTGCATAACAAGCAAAATCACACCTACCAGCTGGGAGACACCCCCCAAAAAGGGTTTTTTTTTTTGGGGGGGGGGGGGGGGAGGGGGGGTTTGAAACTCCGGACTCGCCTCGTCCATGCCTAGTGCCTGGTCCTGGGCGTAAACCTTGTCCCATCCTCCCAACAGAGATCAACAGCAGAGAGTGGGGGGGGGGGGGGGACCGCCCTCCGAGGAGGTCATCCGCCTGGAGAGAAGGACCAAAATATTGCATCCAGACCAGCCACATGGGCTCACGGGAGGATAGGTTAAATTTGGGGGGGGGGGGGGGGGGGGGGGCTAGGATCCAGATCCATGTCAGAGAGCAGAATGCCCTGAACCATTCATGTAGGACTTCAGAGGGGCAGCCCAGGAGGAGCGGCACCTGAGACAGAGGAGCCGATGCGGCCTGTCCGGCCTGCCCTGTGCAAGTAGCCGGTGGAATCTGCAGGCACTGACAGGTTGTACACATGGGACACTGCCGGCAGGTCCAGGCCCCTCTCCGCCGCTGGCGTGGCCAGCAGGAAGGTGGTCTTATTGTCCCTGAAGGAGTGGAGCACCTGCGCCCCCCCGCCCCGCCCCGTCCCCCGTGCCCTGAACTGTCTGTCCCACAACTGCGCACAGGCAGGATTGTCCACCAAGGAAAAAAGGAAGGAACATTACGTTCCCCGCCCCGGGGGGGGGGGAGTGGGTTCCCCCCCCCCCCTCTTGTTTTTTTTTTTTTTTTTTTTTTTTTTTTTTTTTTTTTTTTTTTTAAAATACTTTTTTTTAAATATTTTTTTTACCGGGGGTGTTTGGGGTGGGGGTTTCGTGCTCTCATCCCAATCCTTTCCTTTTCCTGGCAACAGCGCACGTGGAGGCAAGCGTGCAGGAGGAGAGGGCCGGATTCCAGACCGGCTTGGGCGGAGCCATACATGGATGTGGACACGTGGATAGTGAAGTGCATGATGGTGGAGTGTGCATGTGGGAAGCATGTGACTGTAGGAGGGTCGATGCAGACGCGCACTGATGTTGCAGGGTGTGAATGTGACAGGTTATGAATGTAAGAAGGTGTGGATGCAGGAGGATACGAATGTGCAAGGGAGTGTACAAAGAAGTTTCGGTCGGTGTGAATGTAACGGGGTGTGAACGTAGGAGGGTGTGGATGTAGCAAAACATCGATTTACAAGGGTGTGTATGCTGAAACATATGGACATTGGCAGCTGTGAATGCATGAGCGTGTGTATGTTGGACAATATGGATGTGAAGGGATATAATCACAGATCCACATGATGGGTTCTGAGCACGCCCTGCAGGCAGTGCATGTAGTTACAGCGTTGGAGGCAGCCACAGACACCAGGACAGATTCTGACCCACTGAGAAAGCTTTAGGGACATCAGCTTTGTTGTTCTCACCCTTCCCTTGCGCATTCTCTCTCTCCTCATCCTCCCCCCTCTCTCTCTTACACACACACACACACCAAACCACCACCAGACG
>KV908447.1:411336-416336 GCA_002005505.1 Botryococcus braunii
GTGCATTAAGTGCTACAGAGGTAAGCAATAAAAATTACAACAACCCTTTTTCTGTATAGATAGAACACGCGCCCTATCATCCCCCCCCCCCCGGGGCTTCTCCCAGGGAGAGGGGGGGAGGGACAGTGTTGACTCGTCAGTTGGGGGAGCAGTGTTTACAGTCGGGGCACATTGTTGACTTGCCCAACTGTCAACGCTGTTCTCAACTGTCAACGCTGTTGCCCCAACTGGAAACACTGTGCCTCAAATGTCAACACTGTGGCCCCAACTGTCAACACTGTTGCCACAACTGTCAACACTGTGGCCCCAACTGTCAACACTGTTGAGGCCCCTATTCCTCCAACCGAATGCGTCAGCATGGGAGAAGGAGAAGGAGCAGAGGTGTTTCCCACGCATGGGGACGGGTCCAAGGACGAGAAGAGGGTGGCTGGGCCGAGGGACTCGGGGGAGACCCCTCAAGGTCAAGAGGGACTTGGGGGAGCCATGACCAAGTTGCTGACCACGCAATTGGTGGTTTCCTATGCATATGGTGATGATCAATTGCATTTTTTTGCGTGCTCATTGCTCAGAGTCTCCATCTGGTCCGACCCCTCCCCCCTCCTTCAAAGGCCCTCTTTCTCCCCCTCTCATGCAGACTCTATGCTTCCCTGCCTCCTCCCCCTTCCCGCCCTCCCTTCCCTTAACCCCGTTGCTCTGTCCCAAACCTCCTGTGCTGCTCATCCATTCCCTTCCGGGCCCATCCACCCCCCGTCGTACTTGCTGCATATCTCCTCACGATCCCACTTCCCTCTGTCCCTCAATCCTCTCCTTGAGACACATCCCCCTACCCTGCCCCCCCCCTCTCTCTCTGTGTGTGTGTGTGTGTGTGTGTGTGTGTGTGTGTGTGTGTGTGTGTGTGTGTGTGAGAGTGAGTGTGAGAGAGAGAGAGAATGTGTGTGTGGGAGAATGTGTGCGTGAGAGAGAGAAAGAGAGAGAGAGAGAGAGAGAGAGAGAGAGAGAGAGAGAGCTCTCTCTCTCTCACTCTCTCTCTCTCTCTCTCTCTCTCTCTCTCTCTCTCTCTCTCTCTCTCTCTCTCTCTCTTTCTCTCTTACACACACACACATTCACACACACACACACACACACATTCTCACACACACACGCGCGCGCGCGCACACACACACGAACGCACGCACGCACCCATTCTCGAGCGCAGATACACACACTCACTCACGCTCCCACCTCAACTTGCGCTCTGGGCACAGAGGGGGCAAGGCTGAGCACGGTTTTTGAGTTTCTAGGAAGCTTGGGCACACCGTGGAAGAAGGACTCCATGTTCTCTAGAAAGGCCTGTCTGTCTCCATCCCCGTTTGAGGAATGGGGGCTGGGAGTTAGCGCGCGCGCGCGCGCGAGAGAGAGAGAGAGAGAGAGAGAGAGAGAGAGAGAGAGAGAGAGAGAGAGAGAGAGAGAGAGAGAGAGAGAGAGAGAGAGAGAGAGAGAGAGAGAGGGGGGGGGGCAACACACCTTGAGGCAGGGGGAGAGAGGGGCAACACACCTAAGGCAGGGGAGAGAGGGGCAACAGACCTTAAGGCAGAGGCAGAGAGGGGCAACACACCTTGAGGCAGGCATCAACCTCATCGATAGCAATCACTTTCACGTTCGACATGACGTTGCGTGCGTCGGGAGGGGACAACAACTCTGCCAGAGCCGCGGGCGTGGCCACTACGACATGCACATGCTTCAGATATTCCTGGTGCTTCGCTAGCAGCACCTCCTCCTTATCCAGCACTCCTTTCACCTGCCCGCATCAGGAGACCCCCTCACCACCCTCCCTGTACACCGCAAAATAGGAGTGCGTGGTCTGAGTGAGAGCACATGCATGCATGTGTGTGTGTGTGTGTGTGTGTGTGTGTGTGTGTGTGTGTGTGTGTGTGTATGTGTGTGTGTGTGTATGTGTGCGTGCGTGTATATGTGTGCGTGTGTGTGCGCGCGCGCGTGCTCTCGCACATGTGGGTCTGTGCCCCTGCATCTGACCCTCCTACACCCTTCTCCCTCAACCCACTCGCCTCTTTCTCTACTCGCCCCCGCCCCCTTCCTCTCTCTCTCCCCCCGTCTCCCCACACACACTTCCATCCCCGCTCCTCATTCTTCTCTTCGACCCTCCTGTGCTCACCCTCTCCTCTGTGGCTGAATTGCTCATCCCCCCCCCCCCCGGCGGGGGGGATGGGCACTTTCCGATTCATTACCCCCTTGTGAGGACCCACCAACCCTGCCACACAAATACCACATACACGCATGAGAGCGCAAGGGGGGGGGGGGTGTTTGCAGAACGGGGCTTCCCCGGCATCTGATGCAACCAAGAGCAGCGAAACAGCTTAATGGAAAACCGCTGGACCCTTACCCTTGGAAATCCCTTAGGCCCACACCTTGATCCCCCGGGGCCCAGTGTAAGAAAACATGTTGGCAGGGTCTCCTGGGATACCGCTGTTGGTGTTTCCACCCAGCAGCTTGTAGATGAGCAGCACCTCCTGCACGCCTAGCTCCCTCGTCGGCACCAGGATCACCATCTGCGGTCCCTGCGGTCCCCCAGGTCCCCACGGCCTCAGACAGGCAACGTCTGCAGTCTCTCCTCCTCCTGCTTGGTTAGTCTGTGAGCTGCAAAGATGCTGTCCCGTCAGCGGGATTCCCAACAAGGGCCACAGAAACGGGCCCACGCAGCCACCCCATTTGCCTAGAAAGCTTCAGATGCGCAATGTTTTGGGCCACCGAGTTCCCAGGGCAGTCTGAAGTCCGCCACATGGGCCATTTCATGGCAAAGGCAACTCCAACGTTGGCGGGTACGGACCTGGGAGTTCCCACAATACATCCTGCACCAATGAATGGCAGGGGGGGACAGAGGTGATGGACAGGCAGAGGCACGAGGCGAGAGGCGCCAGGCCGCGAGTCGAGAGGAGTGTTGCCAACATCATCTCCCAAGCTGCTGGTGCGGTGTGGAAGCACAGAGACATGATATATAAATACGTAAAAAATGTAATTAAATATATGCAGGCTGCACGTGGTATGGATGCGAGCATCAAGGCGCCCACGCAGTACAGTATGCGCACAGCACCCCCCCCCCTCTCTCTCTCTCTCTCTCTCTCTCTCTCTCACTCTCTCTCTCTCTCTCACACACACATACACACACACACACACACACACACACACACACACACACCCACACATGCACACCTGTGTGCCTGTCTGCACACTCTTGGTAGTAGGCGGACATGCCTGCTGTCACAGAGGTGAGCACACCTCAGCACGTACGTTAGCAACTGATCGAAGTGAAACAAGAGGCCGTGAGGGATGAGAAAAGCCCACTTGCAAAGATCAACAATATGGAAGAAAGATGGGTGAGTAGGGGATGCTGCAAAAGACTTGAAAGACGAGGTACAGCAGGGTCGACGGCAGTACCTTCAGATCATCGGGGTACAGGGCAGGAGGGTAGTCCAACTGGCTCAGCAGGGGCATGACAAAAGCTAGGGTCTTGCCGGACCCTGTCTCCGACTGTAGAATGAGATCATCTCGATCCAGCAGCACAATGCTTGCTCGCTTCTGTACCTCTGCAAGTACGAGCGGAGACCCTCTTAGCGCCACATCCCCAGCTTGTCCCCTTGATGCCCCCCCCACCTTCGCACCAAACATGTCTCCCCCGCTACCCCCAAGGGGTGTGCCCCCCCCCCTCGCTCTCCCTCCCTCCCCGCTTCCCTCCCTCTCTCCATCCCTTCCCATATCACACACACGCACACACACACACACACACACACACACACACACACACACACACACACACACACACACACACACACACACACACACACGCGCGCGCGCGCGCGCACGCTCACACACACTTGTAGATACATAGAGCGAGAGAGAAGGGGGGGGGGTTGGCTGTGGGAGGATAAGAAGAGGGAGGGCAGGGGAGGGACAAAAAACTGGTTGAAAGTTCAGAAGGCGTATCCTGGAGTTCATCTTACATTTTCAGCCAAGTTCACGCACAAGAGATCAGTCGGGTTTGTGTGATTTGGGACCGGCAAACACCATGCATGTGACACTGTCTGCCGATCACTTGAGGGGCCAAGGGGGCCACACCAGTTGGGAAGCGGTATCCAAGGCCCTCTGCCCGGCTTGCCAGCCAGTCAAGTACCCCAAGGGCCTGCCAGTCCGCTGGGAGCCCAGACTTCCCAGCCTCCCCTAGGAGAGTCTTTATCCTGTCCCGCAGGCGGCTTGCACGAGCATAATCTTCTGAAGCAATCGCTGTGTTTAATGCCGTTTGCAACTGGTTCTGGTCATGCAGCTCATCCTCTCCAGCTCCCGCCGTTGCTTTGCAGCATGCCAGGGAGCCATAAGCCCTGACCATGCATTGACAGCTCAGAGATCTGAACCCCGTACTACGTGAGGAACCTTCACATTCCAGGGAGGGTATGCAGTAACATCAGTTCCATCCACCCCCTCACACCCAGGGACTGCTAGAGTTGGAGGTTTGGCAGTGGTTTGATTGATAAATCTCTGTAGACGAAAAGATACTTTAAATACAAATACTTGATTTTGCAATAATGTTCGTGGTTTTAGGCACAATAGCTCAACAGGACATTACAGGAATGCATATTTAAGTGCGCTCTCCAAGTTCAAATCACGATCCTTAAGAGACCAGCATTAGGAACAAGGATATTGCAGCACGGTGAATCAAGCACACCTTTCACCAGACCTGCTGGAGGAACGGATGGACCATCCGACGTGTCCAGGCTTCAGAGAGCGCCCCCCATGGGCAATGCATGGGCGTGATGTAGATGAACTGCAAGTAATAGTATCTGAAGGTTTCCTTGCACCAGTGTAGAAACTTCCTGACGTCAAAGCTCGGAGGTACACGGCAGGGCGATGTCCGTAGTACTTTAAAGGAGACCCTAAACAGCTAGTAAGACATTTCCCAGGAACAGACGTCTCTGAAACCAGAAACATGGTTCCAGCAGGGTGGTCCCAAA
>KV908447.1:421336-431336 GCA_002005505.1 Botryococcus braunii
TATACAGAGGTTAGAAGGGGCGAGGTGGGGGAAAGGAACGTGGGTCATGGGGTAAGATTGGTGGGGTTTCTGGAGGGGGGGAGGAGTGGAGGGAGCCGGGGGGGGGAAGAGAGAGAGAGAGAGAGAGAGAGAGAGAGAGAGAGAGAGAGAGGAGAGAGAGAGAGAGAGGAGAGAGAGAGAGGAGAGAGAGAGAGAGAGAGAGGGGAGAGAGAGGGAGGGAGGAGAGAGAGAGAGAGAGAGAGAGAGAGAGAGAGAGAGAGAGAGAGAGAGAGAGAGAGAGAGAGAGAGAGAGAGAGAGAGAGAGAGAGAGAGAGAGAGAGAGAGGAGGTGTGTGGTTTTTGTTTTTTTCTTTTTGGGGGGGGGGGGTGTTCGGCAAATATACTTATTTGGTGATTACGGATGCACTGAGTTACGAAACTCTTTTGATCTATACACGCATCGGCACAAACACCCTGAGTTGACGATCAACATGTAGAATAGCCTATTTGTTACGTGTACACAGACACTTTCCTGGAAGACCAACACATCGTCGAGTCCCGTACGTCAGTACACTCATGGATTTCGCTGCAACTCCGCTGCAATTGTTCTTCTAGCCGACAGTACCAGATGTTTCGGAAGAATTCCAGGGCGTGCTTTCAAAAGCACGCCTTATAGCCTAAAACTCGGCCCATGTTTATTTCCCCAATGGATGACGGTGATGACTATCACAAGACCTGCTACCTCTGGCTTATACGACCCACTACTTTAATAATCATGTTTTGCCCGTCAACCTGCAAGCCTTTTCCAACCCGGTTTCCATAAATTCATAGAAGTGTCCGCAGCCAAGTGCCAGTATCCACAAGGAATCCTACATGTGTCCTGCAACCCGGGGGTCGCGGGGGTTGTCGAAGAGTTCATCTTCGCGCCTGCACGCAGGAGCGTTCTCAATAACCGAGTCGTAACATCAATATGATTTTGTTCCTGTGTACTGGGTGGTGCCGACCTCGAGCCCTTTCTGCCTGGTGTTGCTGCCACCCATGCTGTCCAGGACAAAACAGCCGCGCTGTGTTGTCTTGAGGTGCGCTGAAAGCCGAAAGGGTTCAGGTCACGGGCTCTGAAAGCCGAAAGGGTTCAGGTCACGGGCTCTGAAAGCCGAAAGGGTTCAGGTCACGGGCTCTGAAAGCCGAAAGGGTTCAGGTCACGGGCTCTGAAAGCCGAAAGGATTCAGGTCACGGGCTCTGAAGGCCGCCCGTGACCTGAAGCCTTTTGGGGGGGACGGGGGCATGTGTGGGGTTTTCTTCCCCTTTTTTCCCAACTCTCAGGGGAGGTCGGATGCCCTCTCCCTGTTGGGGGGCCGGGGGGGGGGGGGGGGATGTGAATGCTATCTCCCCGGACCCCACGCCGGGGGGGGGGGGGGGGGGCGGGGGTGTCGGATTTGAATGCTCCCAGCTTGTCTTCGGAGCCAGCCCGTCATGGCAAAAATTTGTCGAGTGGCATGCCGGTCTTCATGAAGCATGATCTTCTCCTTACTGCTGCAGCTGTTGCCTCCCCAAGCGGCTGCTCAGCAAGTATGACACCGTTGCTTGGGGGTGTATGTGTGTGTGTGTGTGTGTGTGTGTGTGTGTGTGTGTGTGTGTGTGTGTGTGTGTGTGAGAGAGAGAGAGAGAGTATGTGAGTGTGTGTGCGTGTGTGTGTGTGTGTGTGTGTGTGTGTGTGTGTGTGTGTGTGTGTTTGGTGGGTGTGTATGTGTGGGTATGTGTGTGTGTGCGTTTGGGGTGTGTGTGTGTGTGTGTGTGTTTGGGGTGTGTGTGTGTATGTGTGTGTGTGTGTGTGTGTTTGGTGTGTGTGTGTGTGTGTGTGTGTGTGTGTGTGTGTGTGCGCGCGCGCGTGCACGCGCACGTGTGTTGGGGGTGGGGGGGGGGGGCGGCGCGATGCGATCGGTAAAGCAGCTGAGCCGTCCTTGTGCTGTTCCTGTCCACCGGGCTGGTGCAGAAGCGGACTAATGCCAATCAATTAGGTGCAGGAGACCATTGAAAGACGCACAAGATGCCACTGGAGCCTTCCGTGGGTTGTAAGGCGAGGTTTCAATGCACATTACTTGAGCAGGCTGGCCTAACTAACATCGGGAGACCTACCTGAACAACCACACAGCGCAGGTTCGCTGTTCCCTCTTGGACACGCCTGAACGTATTGATGTGCGTCGGGTACGAGACCTACTTGATCGCCAGGCAGATCTGTTGTGGGAAGGCTTACACCCTTCTCCTCGTTCATGTCTCTCAGCTAGGGCATTGTATTGTAGGTATTATGGATGGTTTGTACGCCCTCAACATGTGCCTCTGCATAGAGGTGCCCAAAGACTTCATCTCCCCCGTGAAGACTGTAAGGACCCTTTTACGATTCCGCTTAGGATGTCATGTTGTCCCAATTGACACTGTTGGACGGCAAGGGATCGCACGTGATGAGAGGATCTGTACTAGGTGTTCATTAGGGATGGTGGGAGATGAATTTCATTTCCTGTTGATTTGCCCACTGCTAGAACATATTCGAACTCAGTTTAGCCACCTTTTCCACCCGCGAGTGCGATCAGTTACTCGCTTCATGTGGCAGCAAGACGGTGAAGGAAGGAAGGAAGGAAGGAATTACATCAACCCAGCCCAAAGGGCTGATGAGATGGAAAACCGAACACCGACGCAGCAAGACACCGAGAGAAACCAAACACAAACCCTAAGAATCAAGGCCAAACACAAACCCAAAGTACCGAGTGGGGAGCCAAGAGCACAAAGGAAGGGCATGAAAGCCCCAGGACACAAAGGAAGGGGCAGGAAAGCCCCAGGACACAGCCCAAGAGTGGGCAAGGGCCAGCAAAGGGCAAGACACAAACCTAAGACCGAAACTGAAAACAATCATAAATGAAGTTAACCACAGACTGAAGGTCATCTTGCCAGACGAACTGACGTAACGACCGAAAGGGGGAACGAAAAAGATGGGGGTAACGGTCCCGGATCGGCTGAAGGGCCGAACAGGAAAAGACAAGGTGGTGTTCATCACCCACCAAACCAGCCTGACACTGATCACACAACCGGTGGGAACGGGGGATGCCCCGACGACGACCAGCATCAATAGGAAGGTTGTGAACCCCCATGCGGAATCGATGGAAAACCCTCAGCTTGGAAACACTCATACGTAACCACAAAAGCCTAGAGAGAGTGGCGCGGGACGGACTATTAAACCACCTAGAGTATGTGCAAAGCTGAGCCCGCTCAGACGGGCAGAGACGAGGAGAGACATGCAAGCCCTCCCAGGGTTGGCGGCCATGCCGACGCAAGAGGTCCCGAAGGGACGGCATATCAATCGGATGAGGAGCTTGACAATCTATCTGATAAGGATAGCCAACCTTAATAAGGGCCTTCATGAAATACCCAGCCCAAGTGGGAGTAGGGGTAGTGACGCCATAAAAGCACGAGTCGCGAAGAATCAAGGCATAAAGATGATCATGAGGCAAAGACACCAACGAGTTCCAAAAGGTGGCCATACGCTTCAGCCAGTGATGAGCGAGGGGTTGAAGCCCCAACTCAGCTAACAAAATCGGGGTGGCCACCGAGGGGCGCACCCCTAACAACATCTTCAACATGACCAAGTAACTAGACTCTAAGAGCTGAACAGAAGGGGCCGCAGCCGGTGAACGAAAAGAACGCCATCCCCAAATCTCACATGCATATGACGCCGTGGGCACAACACACATGAGAATCAACTTAAGAAGAAGACCTATAGAGGCCGCGCACTGCAGGTTACCATACTTACGCATAAGGGAGCTCCACGTGGCCCACATTTTACCATTCAGCAGGCCAAAGGTGCCCCCCACACCCCCAACCGAGGATAAAATAACACCCAAGAATTTCTTAGTATATACGACGGGAAGCGTGACCCCGTCACAAACCCACTGAAAGGAAGGGGGCGACTCGGGCGACGATGGAAAGACCATGACATCGGTCTTAATGGGATTAATACGCATATACGAAAAGCCACACCAATGAACAACGGCGTCAATGAGTTGTTGCAAGCCCTCTGCCGTTTCAGCAAGAAGTATCAAATCATCAGCGTACATTTGAGCCGGGACATGAGTCCCATCTCGAGTTTGGGGACCAACCCCAGGACAAGTAGCCCGAATCTGCCTAAGGAGCCCATCAGCATAAACCGTGAATAACGTGGGACTAATCGGAGACCCCTGGGTAACCCCAGCACCCGAAGCGTGGAAAGATCCAGCCATGCCCCCAGCAACAACCGTAAACCGAACACCATCATACGTGGACCGTACCGCGCGGATAAAACCTTCAGCCACCCCGAGGCGCCTGAGGGCCTCCCATAAGTAATGCCGAGGAACACGATCATAGGCTTTAGATAGATCTAAGAAACAGCAATACAACGGGGCAGTGGGCGTAGCTAAGTCAACAAAATGCTGTAGAGTAAACAACGCATGTAACGTCGAGAACCCAGGGCGGAAACCACATTGCTCAGGACAGCGAAAGCGATTTTCTTCTAAATACCGCACGAGTCGGGTGTTCAACAATGAGGCATAGAGGCGAACTAAGGGGTCTTGCACAGCAATGGGGCGATAATTCGTGGTATCAAGCACAGACCGGGAGGAGTCTTTCAGGACCGGGGTGACTGTGAGGATGTCATGGTCAGGGGGCAGACACCCCGCGCCTAACATAGCATTCAAAATTGCAGTGAGGGATGGGGCCAATAAGTGAGGGGGAGCCACCACCTCCGGGGTCCTACACTGTTGCGCAAACCGAAGGAACTCAGAGGGGAACCCACCAAGCCCTGCTGCTCTACCGGGTTTCAATGCCGACAAAGCAACTTCCACCTCTACGGGAGTGAAAGGCCTGTGAAGATCACTAAGGACCTGCACAACCTGGTGTGGAAAAGCCACCTCTGAGAGGGGTGCATGATCCACCACCGAAGAGCCCTGGAGGAAGGAAGGAAGGAATTACATCAACCCAGCCCAAAGGGCTGATGAGATGGAAAACCGAACACCGACGCAACAAGACACCGAGAGAAACCAAACACAAACCCTAAGAATCAAGGCCAAACACCTTGAGGCCTGCGGCAAAGGATTCCCATGCAGAGGGGTGAAGGGGTTGCAGGGTTTGTGGTTAACGCTGTAAAGGCCTAAATGAATGCTTCAGGGACATCCAACTCTTAGTGGTGGATCTAGATTTAAGACAGTTATGTCGTCATCCCTTCAGCCATAATGGCTGGTCCTGGATGTAATATTTCCTTCCTTGGGATTCCCAAGTTGGGAAAGGCCCTATGTTTCCGTCGTACATTGTTTTGAAGGACGATTCGGGTACATTTGTACCATAATCGTGGTACACCTGTACGATTTTGGTACAGTTGTACCATAATCGTGGTACGCTTGTGTTGTCTCCACATGATTTGGGTACACTTGTACCACAAGGGTTGGACACTAGAACACGTATGCTATTCTGCTTTGAAAAAATCTCGAATGAGTTTGTCATGTTGTTCAAAGTTGTGCACTGCCCCAACCGTTCGAAGGCTCTGGCAATTCCAGATCGGGGTTACCCCGCATTGCGCATTCCGACCTTGTACCTTCCATGCAAAGGGTGGCATTCTGCACAACAATTGTTAAAAGTATCAAAAATTCGGATTGATCAAGAAAAATGTTGGGCCGGAAAGCACGGAAGAGCTCCAACCCTACGGCCACTCCACCGGATTGGAGTGACTTCTGGTCTGACCTGGAGGGCGACGAAACTAAGTTGACGAAACTAAGGTATGGTCACATAGCCAAAATGACTACAGAGGTCTGTGTTGGTGGTATCCAGGGCCGTACGTTTAGAATATGCATGTTCAAGTTTCCGACGTGGCACGGAAGAGGAAGCGCGATGCCTTTTTGATGCCGGGAACCACACGATGTTCCCCTTTGAATCTGCTACACTACTGAATTATTTTCGACTATAGCTGGTAACCGCTCTGCACATGCGCAGCATTGCATCACCTGCCCCGCCGAACGTCGTTATCTTTCGAGTCATGCTCACAATGTAGCGAAGGGCCAAGCCAGAGCAAATGCACGATACCATGTGAATTAGCAAAGCTGTTTCCAGACCTATACTCTGAGTGGCCGAATCGGTGCCGCAGGGTGCATGAGATCGTGGACCAGGTCATCCAAGCAGTCTCTGCTCGGGGGGGCAAACCCGACACTTTCACACGGTGAGGATATCATTATATCTCTGTACTTTGCACTGTAAACCTATGATCGATACAATCTTCACACATCTGGGTGCGCATGCAATGCATCGCCACGAACAACTATTACCAAAAGGCAAACATGTCATCCACTGTGGACTCCGGAATGCCCAGGACCTGACCAGAAGTGATGGACAAAGCTGACCTCTCCCTCCCTCCCCCCCCCCTTTCTCTCTCCATGTATCTCTCCATCTCTCTCTTCCTTTAGCTTCCCGTCTGAACATGTTATCAGCATATCTTAACAAAACAGGCAGGCTGAAACTGCGCTACAGACCAGTGGATGTTGCCACCCCGTGTTTGGGTCACTCCGTCATTTCGTTGTAAAGGAAATATCAAACACCCAGGGGCCAGCCGGCAGCGAAATAGGTCGAAATTTATCCCCTGGTAGTATTGAACGACACGGCACACTTTACACTTGCTCTGATACCTTCCATGGTAAGCAAGAAGGCCTCCTGTTGCAGACTGGCTTGGCTTGATTGAGCAGGATTTGCTGACGCAGGAGGGAGAGAGACACAGAGATGGGGATGTTGACGGCCACTCACGATGAAAAGAGTTTTTATAACAGATTTGGACACATTTTTGAAAAGGAAGTTCAACCCTGGGGGCCAAATCCAGCGGGATGGAGATAGGGAAAGGGGGAGTGTGGGGGAAGGGGTTTGACCTGGCAAAGAGAGGGGTGGTGTAGTTACAGAATATTTGGGAGGCAAATGAGCAGGATAACCAACCAACCAATTAAGTTTTACATGCACCCAGACATGAGGGCATGCAGGTAGGCACATACAGGTTTGTGGACGTCGGCAATCCCACATACCAGACGGACAGGTGGCAAGAGAGGAAGGAGAGCGGGGGGCGGAGAGAGAGAAGAGTCAATGCATGTGTATCTCTGCATGGCAATGTGTGTGTTGGGGGGGATGGTGGGCTCTCTCTCTCTCTCTCTCTCTCTCTCTCTCTCTCTCTCTCTCTCTCTCTCTCTCTCTCTCTCTCTCTCTCTCTCTCTCTCTCTGTGTGTGTGTGTGTGTGTGTGTGTGTGTGTGTGTGGGGGGGGGGGGAGGGGGGCGCAGCAAGTCAAAAAGCTTGCACATTTGGGCTGTGACTGCCAGGAGTCAGAGCCCTATGGTCTTCACACCAACAGGAAGGTGAATCTTGATGCAGGCTGGACTTGCTGGGGCGTCTGAAGCAGCACGCTGAGACCATTGCAGTTGCAAGTCCCGAGGCCATTAGCAAGGCACTGGCAGGGTTGCAGGTGCATTAGCACTATTGTACATCTCCCATTCTTTCTGGAATTTGCCATGCGCAAGTCCTGTTCATACGATTAGCAAGCTATGCACCTGCCGGCAAGCATTCCTTGTACATGTCATGGGACGCTGTTGCAATTCCTGTCTGGCCCTTTTCTGTCTCCTCCTCGTCAGTTGCCCGCCCCCCCCCCCACTCTCTCTTTCTCTCTGTCTGTGTGTGCGCGTATGTGCACTTTGTGTCTGTGGGGTTGGGCGGTGTGTGCGTGTGGTGTGTGTGTGTGTGTGTGTGTGTGTGTGTGTGTGTCTGTGTGTTTTTGTGTGCATGTGTGTTTGAGTGTACATAGAATGTGGGGGGGTTGTGTCTGTGCGTGTGTGTGTGTGTGTGTGCGCGCGCGTGTGTGTGTGTGTGTGTGTGTGTGTGTGTGTGTGTGTGTGTGTGTGTGTGTGTGTATCTGTCTGTGTCAGTGCGGGTGCATGTTCTGTACACGTGTGCGCGCTCAGGTCAGCGCGTGCGCCCGCGCGCGCGCGTGTGTGTGTGCGCGCCCGCGCGCCCGTGCGCGCACACGCTTTTGCTGCACTTTTTCTCCCTCACCCTCTCCCTTCAGCCCTCCCTTCTCCTCTCCCTTCTCTGCCTCGGCCTACTTATTTCTCCCTGCCTCTCTCGCTCCCTCCCTCCCTCACTTCCGAAGATTTATTTGAAGTACATCGCACATATTTCCTTACGTTCTCCCCAGCCTGCCCACTCCTATCTCAGCCAATCATCCACAGGGTGAATTCCGTGGTCTGAGGGTGCCTGGGAGTGGAGGGGTGTACAGCCAGTCATAAGCGGGACGAGTGTACTGCCCACAGGAGCCGCGAAGGTACGGGCGGCTGCCGCGCATGCCCTCACTGCCCTAGTGCTGGCAGACAAGAGTGGCACAGCAGTAGGGGCATGGCGTTCCTTTCTGATGGCGCAAACATCGGCTCTTCTGGACAAGGCTGGGCAGGCATCCGATCCCGCCTTGCCACGGGCCTTTGCGGAGGCTTTGCGGTCGGTTTTCCATCTCTTGAAATTTTGACATTTTTCTTGTTGCTGTCTCCAGTACTGTCAGTCCAAGGGCGGTCCCTCCTACCTGCCAGCTGATGTGGCATCTCGTGTGCTGCCGGACTGGTGGTCTACACTCGTTTAGCCTAGGCAACTGCTGAATCACCCGTGAATAGTAGGGAGGTGCAGGGGGTCCGGGACACCCAATTGGGAGGGGGACTTTCGGGAGGTCCAGGGGGTCTGGGACGCATAACTAGGAGGGGGTCTCCCAATATAAGCAGGATTTCAAAGTGATGTAAGGGAGGGGATCCAAGAGTTGATGGTGTCATATCTATGGGAGATTCGAGTTGGTGGGAGAATGAACAATTGAATGTCACAAGTTACCCGTCATGACGATTTGATGTGCCTGTAACCCAACTTGCTTAGGCAATAGTCCATAGGTGAGACTCCAAAGAGTTTATGTGCAAGTAGCAGCTGACAGTTGGTGTGCAAGGAGCCACTCCCATGGTGTGACATTGTCTAATGGGTGTGAGGGCGAGGGGCTCGAGCCCTGCAAAAAATAAATCGGGAGGGATCCACTTCTTTACCACAATTTTTAGGGTCCCCTTGTTATGTCATGCACAGGCAACTCTTTACCACTTTTTTTAGGGTCCCCTTGTTATGTCATGCACAGGCGAATGCAGATTGCATGCCCAGACATCAAGTCTGTGGGACAGCTGATGGCATGGGCGGGGGATGCGGGACCGAGCAGGGGGGCATTCATTCTTCTGGCAGCCACAGCACTGTCTCACCTACCAGGTGAAGGACTGTACTTGAAGATCGTCCTTCTTGGTCTACATGATAAAATCCGCTCGCAGAATTGGTAAACTTCAGAACGCTTACTTGCATTCAAGTCCCCTCATGGAATGAGCGACTTAGAAAGTTTTGCTTTCATCCCCTGCTTTGGGCTCGAGTAGATCCACATACTCACTGTTCCCTAGCCACCCTGGTCAGTCAACTGTCTGTATGGCATCCTGTGTTGGCCCCGCCGTCCACACGCGCACACACACACACACACACACACACACACACACACACACACACACACACACACACACACACACACACACACACACACACACACACACACTACGGGTGCTTTGGGGTGATGGGAGGGAAACGGCGGCCCCAGTAGCAGCATGCTTCCCCACCCACAAGATGGGGGAGCTTCACGAGAATGGGAGATACGCCCCCAAGAGGAATATCAGTGAAGTGTCAGGTCGCATTGGTCAGGCAACGTGGCTCGCAGCACGCCTGGAGCTGTACATTTGAGGGAAGTTGTGCAGCCTCCTCTCCCCACCAAAGCCGGAGGCTCGGCATCAAGTTCTCCTTTCTCCAAGCTAGGCTGGTCCTCCAAGCCGGCCCCATCTGGTCCCCAGGGGCTCCCACAGTCCCCCGGCCTTGTTGGACTGCTCCCTGGGGACTCCGCATCTCCACCATCCTCTGTGGCCAGCAG
>KV908447.1:436336-441336 GCA_002005505.1 Botryococcus braunii
TAGCGCTCTTGTGCAGGTACGAGCATGCAAATGCCCTGAAATCTCTTGAATATGTCATGTCGTACATATTGTATGATTCACAACTTGGCACGTACTGTCCTGCCAGCTACTCTGTGTTGTGAGAGAGAGAGAGAGAGAGAGTGAGAGAGAGAGAGAGAGAGAGAGAGAGCGAGAGAGAGAGAGAGAGAGAGAGAGAGAGAGAGAGAGAGAGAGAGAGAGAGAGAGAGAGAGAGAGAGAGGGGAGGGGGGGGGGGGGGGGGAGGGAGGGAGGGAGGGGGGAGGGAGGGAGGGAGGGAGAGAGAGAGAGAGAGAGAGAGAGAGAGAGAGAGAGAGAGAGAGAGAGAGAGAGAGAGAGAGAGAGAGAGAGAGAGAGGAGAGAGAGAGAGAGAGAGAGAGAAGGGGGGAGGGAAGGAGATGGAGAGGGAGGGGAGAGAGAGAGAGAGAGAGAGAGAGAGAGAGAGAGAGAGAGAGAGAGAGAGAGAGAGAGAGAGAGAGAGAGAGAGACGCAAACAGGGGATGGGGTGAGGGCGATGTTGATGCAGATATGAAGAACACACTGGATATCTACAGTGTGCTTACGGAATGTCCCGGATCCTCCCCCTTATTTTGTCCAGATATCAGATACCCACACTTTGTCCAGATGTCAGATACCCACATTTTGTCCAGGTTTTGTCCACAATTGGAAGTACTGCGGTACCGCAGGGTGTTGCCAAGACGGCAGCCTTCTCAGGCCCGTTCCAAGCCCTAGTGCGCCGCATTATGTCAGCAGGAAACCCTAAGGCGGAGGAGGGGCTGGCCTTGCTGGCGGCCATGGATGACACTCTGGGCCGCGTGGAGTTACCGGGTGAGCGGGCCTTGTCATTGGGCGGTACATCTGTACCGCACCAGGACAGTACCGCCGTCCCGCCGCTTCCGCAACGGCGCGTTGTCCTAGCCACACACCATGAGGCCCCTGCAGTGGGCCCGGAGGTGGGCCCCCTTCCTGGCTCGTTCTGAACCGTAGGGAGCGATACAGTTTGGCCAGTTGGGGTTGGGGGAAGACTGTAACTCTTTTCAAAAAGCTGTTTGCATGTGCAATAGCGGGTCCACACGGGGAAAAGCACTCGCGGCCACCACTGCTACTACTAGTTTGTTAGTAAGGGCGGCAATGTCACATACAACTCGTGGTGACCCATGAATTAGAACCAGTCAGTGTTGGGCAGCGGATTTCGGCAGCTGAACAATTTTCCTCCTGCGGACCTTTTTTCTCTCTTTTGTGGTTCTAGCCGTCCTCTCCCCCCCCCTCGGTCTCTTTCTTTCTCTCTCTCTATGTGTGTCACACATACACACACAGATACACACACATCCACACGCGCACACACACACACACACACACGCGCGCGCGCGCGTGTGCGCGCCCGCGCTGAAAGATGTGTGTGTGTGTGTGTGTGTGTGTTGCGCGGGGGAGGGAGGGAGGGAGAGCGCGGGGGGGGGGGGGAGAAAGGGGGATTTTTGGACTTGTTGTAAGGCAGACGCGGTCGAAATATGCATTGTTTTGGCTACTGACATCATGCCTTTGCTAAATTTAGGATAGCCTTCACTCTTTATATTTCTTAATTTTTTTGCGGTATGCTGGCCTGAGTGACCTGGCTTGGGCGTTTGCAGGCTCCCTTGCTGGCACCCGAGGGGCCCGATGGGGAAGATGTGCCTCAGCTGGTGCCCCAGCTTGCTGACGTGGCACTGCTCTTCCCCTTGCTCGCAGACATTGTGGCCTGCCCTCATGTGCCGGCCCGCGGCACGCTGCACGCACTCCAGCTGCTGGTCAGGTGGGACCCCTCCTGCTTCCTACTTCTGAATATTAGAGGGTGGGACCCCTCCTGCTTCCTACTTCTGAAAATTAGAGGTATGGATTTAGACTAAGCTTCCCACTGGAGTCGAACCCAATACCGTTCCTTACAGGGAGCTTTCCCATCCTCCGTCCTTAACAGCTCCTGACAGTACTAATCAACTCAGGGCTATTATATCATGGGTCAGAGCATCTCACTGGGCCTTCCCCTTGATTTTTCTTTGTTATTTTTTCCCTTTTGTTTTTCTGGGTTTTGCTGCCCCCCCCCTTGTTTTTTTTTTTGGGGGGGGGGGAGCGTGTGATACATCTGGGCAAAAATGCAACTTGGGGGGGGGGGGGTAGGAGTTGCAGGGTTATCAGCTCAGGGATGTGGGGGGGGGGGGGAGGTAGGGAACAGGGAAGTGAATCTTGTGAATCGCTGCCCGGTTGAAAAAGCACGTGCAGTCCAAAAACTCTTCGCTTGCAGGCTGCACGGGTTGGAACACGGAATGGAGGCATGTACTGGTGGCAGCGTTAGCAGGGATGAGGGTGCCCGGCTGCAGGGGCATCAGCTTGGGGAGGGTAGGGGGAGGGGACACCTGGCGGACAGGCCTGGGAATCTTGCAAGTTGCAGCAGCGGCGCTGCCTGTTCGATCCGGCAGCGCGAACAGCAGCGCGCTCCGCACCCTTCTTGCCCTCACCTCTCACAGGTGAAACAGTCGGCCGCCGTGCCCTCTCAAAGCACTCCTACGTACGCTCTGTGTGTGTGTGTGTGTGTGTGTGTGTGGGTGGGTGTGTGTGTGTGTGTGTGTGTGTGTGTTTGGCCCGGGGGGGGGGGGGCGGGGTGTGTGTCTGTGGGTCTGGGGGTGTGTGTGATTGTGTGGGGGTGGGGGGGGTGGGTGCATGTTTGGGGGAAGAGACACAGAGAGGGGAAGAGGGGAAGGGGGAGGGGCGAGAGAGAAAGGGGGTAGAGACAGAGGGGGGGCGGGGGGAGGGAGAGAGGGAGGGAGGAGGGAGGGAGGCATAGAGAGAGTGTCAGAGTGTGAGAGGGAGGGTGTCTGTGTGTGTGTGTGTGTGTGTGTGTGTGTGTGTGTGTGTGAGTGTGTGTGTGTGTGTGTGTGTGTGTGTGAGAGAGAGAGAGAGAGAGAGAGAGAGAGAGAGAGAGAGAGAGAGAGAGAGAGCGAGAGAGAGAGAGTTGCTCTTGTCTGATTGGACTTTAGTAGAATATGTGTCATGATGTTTTGGGGGAAGAGGGAGGCAGGGGAGGAAAAGGACGGTGTACCTGAAGAAATTGGGCTGCTGCAAGAAATTTTGACATTTGACCCTTACTTTCAAATTCAAATTCAAGTTCCAAATCCAAGCTCAAGTTGCATGGTACCACGCGCATCGGGCTGGACCATCCCATCACAGGGAAGTGATTTGCGGTGCGCAAGGTTTCCCGACTTGGACACCCGCACGCGTGCGGCGACGTACCTTGCTGTTCTGCAGACTGTCCCGCCCTCCCGCCTACCAGAGCTGGTGCCAAGGCAGGACAAATCACTTGCCCCGCCACCGTCTCCGAACGTAGTCGCCCAGACTGGGGAACCAGCAACAGGTCAGACGCCCAAAAGCTTACAGGGAGTGGACACCAAGGGATTTGAGGGGCCGGCTACCGTGGGGACTGAGGGCCATGCCGCCCCGGGGACCGATGGAGTCACCCCGCCGAGCACCCCACCCCCTCAAGAAGGCGAGCGTGCTCGTCCTGGCACTTGGGGCCCTGAGCTGGCATTGGGTGGGACATCGGCTGTACACCCGGACCGTACCGCAGTTGCAGCTGCTGTTGCCACACAGTTACGTCTCCACCACTGGCCAGTTGAGCGCGGGCGTCCAAAAGGAGATGGACGAGCCCACCTGAACCATGGAGAGGGCGAGCCAGCGCAAGAGCACCACTCCTCAATCAGGTAATGTTTTCTTCTTTTCCCCTTTTTTTCCCCTTTTTTTCATTTATTTAGGGTTGTTCAGGATTTTTTTGGGGGGGCGGGGGTGGGGATGACATCGAGCAGTCTGTGATGATTGATGTTTGAGTGTTACCCAAGGACTTATCACGATGACTTGATGTGGCTATCATGCAACTGAAAAGATCCGTCAGTTCCTTCGGATTTCCACACAGCTTTCCACCACGTAATGAGAGTTTCGTCGAGACCTGGTACTAGAAAAAGTGGAAAGTAGTGCAGGCCCCAGCACACATGGAGGAGATATTATGTAAGTACCACAGATATTCCCTGTGGCCCCCGTACGTACACGAAGCGACGGGTACTGCTGAAAAAGAAAAAGGGGAAAAAAACAACAACAACCAAAAAAAAAAAAAAAACTCGTTTTCCTGCTGGACTCAGGCTTTCCAAACTGCCTGAGATCGGCCCCCTACACGTGACCGTCAGCGGCAGCTTGGACGACTTTCAGCAAGCCAATCAAGGGTCAGGCCAATCAAAGCGTGTGAGATACCAAACCATTGCCGTCTGTATCTCTAGACGTTCGAGTCAGAGAGTCCTTCTCATCAGGACGATCAACATGATCATGCGGGATGGGGTAACCTCCGACCACCCCGGGGGGAGCGGGTGACTCCCTTAGAGGGTGGAGAAGCTACAGCCAGTGCTGTTTCCACATCTCCCTCTTCTTGTATCGGTTCAAGTCCGACTCGTGAGCACCTGACGAATATATGGTTTAAATCAACGGTTAATCGTTGAGATCGTTTCCCGACGATTCCGATGTTCCTACGGGCGCACAGATATTTTTTCACATGCGCAACTTGGACACTGTTCTTTCAGCTGCACAAACGGATGTTGGCCGCATTGCACAAACAGAAATACGCCAATTTGTCCCAGAGGATTTGCCGTGTGCAGGTCTCTGGATGCGGAGGGCGCGGACGGAAACCAATCCTCTGCAGGGCAGCGGGGCGCGGGGTGCAGCACATCCCTTTTGGAGTCCTACATGAAACGCATAGCCAGCTTGAAGCATCCTGAGGTACTGGTAGGTCTGACCCTGTCGTACCAGGGATCGGCAGGAAGGGACGCAAAAGGTCCAAGCTTGGAGCCTGAAGAGGCAATGGTGGTCCAGGATCCTGCTCAGGCAAGCGGGATTCAAGTTCGCAGGCCGACATTGGCTGACGCTGCGGCCCCAGCACTAGGCGGTGGGCTTCCAGGACAGGCAACGCCACGTG
>KV908448.1:5000-37500 GCA_002005505.1 Botryococcus braunii
CCCCTCTGGACGCTCAAGATTCCAACCGAAGGACGGTGCCTCAATAATCTGGAAGTGCTGTGACAGGTCGATTGTGAGCAACGCAAGGGACTGACACCGAACAAGGGACTGAACCCACATGGCTTAGATGTCTAACAGACACAGGGAGCGGTGACTGAACCATCCACATGCCTCAGAGGCACAGGGAGGCACTGCGGCTGCCTGCCTGGCCTGGCGGCACCCAGATTTAAGCTTGAATCAGCTGCCACTGGGGATGAGCAGCAGAGGCAAAGGTCCAAAGCAGTCCCGTCAGGACATATGTCACATCGCAATGCAGCTTATTCAACGGAACAGGGGCCAGAGGGCGTGGAGACACACCTCCCACTGCGGCTGCGTGTGAACCGGCAACACTGCCCCTGAAGCTGCAGCTGCGGCCTGAGGGGCGGGACTACTGTTGAGTAGGCCATTTTTGAGCTTGAAGTCCCTCCTTGCACGGCAAAGAGCCAGCATGGCCCCGGCCAGCGAGCTCTCAAGTCTGTGGATGCCTGAACTGCGGATGCCAGCAGCAGCAAGTTTTTCTGCCGCCTCGGCATCAAGCATGTCATTCGCAAGTTCAATGTGCAGGCGCCCGATCTGAGCCAGCGTGTCCGCTGCGATGAGCAGGACAGTCGTGTCCGGGCTCTGCAGTTGCCTGAGAAGCAAGTCCGGAAGTATGCCGTTCGCGCGCATCGCCGGGATGCCTGTCTCAAACCGCAACGCCCCAAAAAGCAGCGCCAACCCAATACTGTTTGTGTGATGCGAGTTGGCTTCTAGCGCCCTCTTGAGAACTTCCGGCAAGTCGCCTCTGAGCACCTCCTCCCACTTTTCGTCCGCTTGTAGGACCAGCATTGTCTGCAGGGCCTCCATCAAGAAAGGCTGCCTTTTGCTCTGGGTGGGCTCGAACAGGGGCCCCGCCGGCTCCGAAGGGTCCGTCATGTGCCGCATCAGCAAGGGGATCAACCCCGCGGTGGCGGCGGCCTTGGAGAAGGGCCTGGACGAGGACTCGATCCCAAAGTGCGCTCCGATGGCTTGGTACACCATGACCCAGGCCCTCGAGCCAGCTGGGACCTGACGCATGCACTCAACCAGATTCCGCACCAGCCTCACCGGCTTGCTGCCCAGCGGCGGCACCACTGAGGGGTGATCTTCCAGGCACAGATACCCAAGCAGGAACGCAGCTTGCCACGCTTGCGGCGGGAGAGGGTCGGCCTCAACATACGCCATGGCTGCTTTGACGAGTTTCTCCACGTGCTTATCCTCCAGCCAGTCCGAGCCGGCACAGCAGAACATGCAGAACATGATGGCCAGGGCATTGAGGCCGTCCGCGAAAGAGTCGGGCCGAATAAGGAGGTGCAGGTCCTGCGGAAGCTTTGAACTGGCTAGCGCCTTGGCGAAAGCGACTTCACGAGACTTCTCGCACCCCAGCAGTATGGCCGCGGTAAGGGCTAGGCAGGAAGCACGCGAGGGAGCGTCACGCTCTTGGCGCGCGCCGCGAGCAAGCGTTTCAGCTACACCCGTTCCTGACAGCTCTCCAGTGAAGCCCGGCAAGGCCGTGAGACAGGGCTGTGCGACCGTCCAGATGGCCGCTTCCGTAAAGATGTTCAGCGGAAGCGGGACACCAGACCCGCCGTACTCAAACTCGGGCACGGCGAGCGCTCCAGGGGGGGCCTTGGCGGGGGGATCTCCCCGCGCCACGGCCTCGGCGAGATGCTGCAGCAGGCCCGCTTCCAGCACGAGCGCAAGCCCGCCGGCGTCGGGGATCAGGGCTTGGGACATGGTCCACAGAGCTGCACTGCCGCAGATCACGTCCGTGTGGGATAAAAGCTGGACCAGGCCCCGTACAGCACCCCCTGCAAGCGTGGGCTCTCGCAGGTCGTTGTGCCGAAGGAGCTCCAACGTGGCCAGGGCTGCGGCGCAAGCAATGCGCGGGTCCTGGTGTTGGTATGCCGCGACCACCTGGGCCGGGCCGGTCTGGTTGGCGCAAGCAAACTCCTGCACTGCTTCTAGAAGGGGCTGGAGATTCGCAGGCCCACTTCCTGGCGCGGAAAACTCCAACAGCAGCTTCTCAAGGGGATCAAGGGGGAGATCTGTCTTCCCTCTGTCCTCACTGGGTGTGAGCCCCTTGTCTGCCCCTTGGGCTGCACCATCCCGATCCCCTGGGTCTTGACCTACAGGAGACACCTGCATCGTCTGCTGCTCACCAGCTTTGACAACTGCCGGTGCAGTTGGCATCTGTACACCTACACAGTCCCCAAACACAGTTCTGGAACATGGAACAACTCTTGTGTGGGCGCAAGTATTCACTGGGAGGGAGGGGGGGATGGAAGGCATAGAGGGAACCGGAGGGAGAAAATGAGAGAAAGGGTTTACAAAAAAAGAAGTCAGGGAGGTGAGACAGGTTTCCCGTGGGGCCCCAAGGCCTGGGAGAAGGATATAAACCTCTTCTTGACCCCCAGCAGTTCTTTTACTGTATGTTGCCTAGCACATGCAGGCGTGCACACACCCCTGCCCAAGGCCCTCACCCACCCACCCACCCACCCACCCACCCACCCACCCACCCACCCACCCACCCACCCACACACACACACACACACACACACACACACACACACACACACACACACACACACCACACACACACACACACACACACACACACACACACACACACACACACCACACACACACACACACACACACACACACACACACACACACACACACACACACACACACACACACACACACACACACACACACACACACACACACACACACACACACACACACACACACACACACACACACACACACACACTCACTCACACACACACACACACACACACACACTCTCTCTCACTCACTCTCACTCTCTCTCTCTCTCTCTCACTCTCTCTCTCTCTCTCTCTCTCTCTCTCTCTCTCTCTCTCTCTCTCTCTCTCCTCTCTCTCTCTCTCTCTCTCTCTCTCTCGCACACACGCGCGGGCGCGCGCACTCACACACGTACGCACGGCCGCGCGCGCACATGATTGCCCACGTGTGAAGGCAGGGACAGAGAAGAGAATGTGGATAACATATGACTTATCCACATTGTGCCAATACCAATTGGGGCTTGTAAATGCATCTCAGCACCCTTCAACTCTTTCCAAATTCAAGAAACAGCAAGCTACAGCAGAGCTTCCAACATAAATCATCGAAGTCATATCCACATTTGTAACTAAGGCGTTGTTATCACCTTAGACTGAAAGCACACGTCGATACACAGTTTAGAGCTTGAAAATTAAGTTACAGCCACAGTCCAGGCTACTAAATCAGTCGACACAGACCACAGCGAGCACAAAGCTCTTGTGCACCCTCTCTTCGGAAGCAGGTTAAAACAAGCAGGTTTCTTGAAACGGCTTGCAATGAAACCCTCGTTTTTTGAGGTTCCTGAAGTGCCTGGCCGCCTAAGCACTTCCGAGCCTTTTAACGTTGTCCGGACTCCCGAAAGCGAGAGCCGGTTTTTGTGAGCTGTGTTCTAAATGGATTTCCTAAATGATTCTCAATATGTCGTGGATGTGTTGCAACTTGCAACACAAGCTAGGATCTGTTCTCCACGAACGACGTCGAGTTCCCTGCTCCAGACCGCGGGGGACACCGCCGCGCAAGGAACCAATGGTCCCGGACCAATGGTCCGGGACCATGCGATGCAGTGCGGAACTGCCAGTGCCACCAGGAGAGGCATTGGACTCCCCAATGGGGACTCCCCAATGGGTCCAGGTGTGCAGGGATATGTATGAGACGAGTCTCCTTACGCCGTGCGTGATTAGGAAAGAAAGAGGAGCCCTGAACTCCCACCCCTATACTCCGGGCAGTTTGACCGCTTGGCTACAACCTCCCTCGGGTATATAACTCGACTAATACGGAAGACCTCATTCGTGATTGTTCGTCGTCGTTCGGTTTACGAGGGCGCTCCAGCTTTCTGTTGGTAGGGAGCTGCCTTTGCCGGGTCAGGTGTTGGCTCTCACTACTGCACCCGTGTTAGAAAAATGGACACTAACATGTATACCTTAGGTATTTGAGCAATATGTTGGGCCATTTCATATTAGCATCTTTGTGAGCCACATCAATTCATTTCAAGGCTTTATAAGACTTACAATACTCATAAACAATAGAGTACAGTCATATTTCACTTGGGTGTGTTTGTACTGTATGGTACTTTAAGGGTAAATGACACTCATAGTGATTTATAGGGGCCATGGTACAATTTCGGCCTGTTTCTGCCAGTTTTCTAGTAAGGTATACTCATTCCGGATCTCATCGATCGTGAGACTTTAAGTCCTGCGGTCCTCGGTGTTTGATTCGAAACTTGTATCGGTTGTGAGTTAAAGTTCCGAGTCACTTACATTCGAGACAATCTTCGACCGAGATTCGTAGTGTTCATCGACGACCATGTCGAATCATAAGGTACATTGAAATTCCAGTGCATAGTACTGATGGCATGCAAACTTGATCGTGCCCGTACGCTTTCAAGATCTGGAGTTGCAAACCTGTCAGGAGGCTAATAAATATGCAGTCTCCTTAGTTAGTATAAATAAGGAGTGCTCTTACAGGCCAGACAGTTCTGAGTTCCCTTATCAGACTCCTGTGCCGTTTGCTTGGTCGTGTTTCGTCCACTTCTGCAAGCTTTTGTTTGAGCACAGTTCACCAACTCTAAAGAGTGTGATTCACAGGTGATTGCAACATCATTAGTTAGTTGTTATTGTAATAGGTCTGAGTTCCCTTATCAGACTCCTGTGCCGTTTGCTTGGTCGTGTTTCGTCCACTTCTGCAAGCTTTTGTTTGAGCACAGTTCACCAACTCTAAAGAGTGTGATTCACAGGGAGTAACATTTAACTTCAAATTCTGCAAAGTTTATTTTGATGATGCCATTACACGAAAATACCCGAAATTGGTGATATGGGACTGGGATAGTGGGCGTGACTTGTTTATTGAGGTGGAAGGGACCTTCCCGTTGGCTTCTTCACACCGGGGGGCATATGTACCAGGAAGTGACTGTTGCTCAGGCAGCGGCTCGTAAGATGGTTGCGTAAAGGGACATTCTGCCCCATCAAGGCCCCAGGGTGACCTTTTGGCATTTTGCTTTTGATGTGTTTGGGGGGTTGCATGACGATGCGGTAGACTTTATGGCTCGCTTGCAGGGCACATATGTGTATGGTTGTTCATGCTTCGGTTTTTCATGACAGATTAGTTTACTATTCGATTAATAGGAAGGGGGATTTTGCTATCGCACAGGCCATGGGTCGGCAGCTTGCGACTCGACTGCTTATGTGGGCTGAAAAATTCTTCACCCCAACTCGACTTGGGGGTTTTAGGGGTAGGTTTCGTTCTTAGGTTTTGTGTCGGGCACGGTTGTAACGAATGGAACTAGACAAGAAGGGCTCTGAACATGAATAAACAAGCTATGGTATTGGTATGATCATGATGATTTCGGATTGTATTCAGGGTGAGACCAGTACAGTGATACCTAACGGACCTGTAGTTGTTATTACTTTAGAATTGTAGCCCATAAATGGCACGGTTAGCTAGGTGAAGCGCACGCAGAATACGTTATGACTCCTATCAGCGTATCAGGCGTGTGAGTGTGTGGGTCAGCACATTTAGATGACCACGTGATTAACTCGTGTGCAAGGTCTAGATGAAAGACTGATGGGTCCACCTTGCGATTGAATGAAAGGCTGGAACAACAAGAACTAACGACTGCGCCAAGGACATGCTTACTGGGCTAAATGCGCTCTGGAAACCTATTTTATGATAAACACACGACCGTTTGCTTATAATCTATTTCACGTCTCGTCTAAGCACCCTTCATTTCAAACCCAGAACTGCTGACTTCACAGGAGCCATAACAGCCGCTAGCCATTTGACGGAGGGGCAGGCTCAAGCTTCTGGCGGGGAGATGGCACGTCCCCTACCCAGCGCCCAGTGGAGAGCCAGACGGTTTGAGCCCGCAAGCGATCCCAAACGGCGGAAAAGGAATCCAGCGCAGGTCTCACATCCAGATGCATTGCTACTGGCATGTGCGGTAGCGGTGCTGCATTGTAGAAGTCTATCACATACCTGCTCACCCCACGAAATGCTCTTGCCTTTACTGTCAAAGACTGAGGGACCTGTCAAAAAGCTCTGCTTCAAGGGACATTTGCAACTGCGGCCTTAATCAGAATCCATTGAATAATGCCCTTCGGCATTTTCACGCCACAATTGTCCTCATCAGTCCTATCAGTCAGGTCCGCAACCCCAAGAAATAGCTGACACAGCCAACACAATCAATACTCTTCGCCCCCCCCCCCCCCGGCTAGAAAAATCAAGACCAAGCAGGCTAGGAGCACTAATCTGATGTTGGGCTGCATGAGCCAACAAACATGTGTGGCAGCTGGCCACCCACGGCACGCACCCACGCACACGCCCGCGCGCGTGCGAACACACACACACACACACACACACACACACACACACACACACACACACACACACACACACACACGCACACGCGCGCGCGCGCGTGCACATGCACACGCACACGCACACGCACACGCACACGCACACGCACACGCACACGCACACACATGCACATGCGCGCGCACACACACACACACACACACACACACACACACACACACACACACAATCCCCACCCCACCATAACACGCACCCGCCCCCCCCCCTCTCTTTCTCTCTGTGTGTGTGTCTGTCTCTGTGTCTGTGTGTGTGTGTGTGTGTGTGTGTGTGTGTGTGTGTGTGTGTGTGTGTGTCTGTGTGTCTGTCCTGTCTGTCTCTCTCTCTCTCTCCCCGCCCCGCCTCTGACTCTCCTCCCCACCACTTTCTCTCCCCCACCCCCTCCCCCCTCTAACACACAGAGATACACATCTCCCTCCCTCCCTCCGTCCCTCCCCCCCCTCTCTTTCAAACCCCCCCCCTTCTTCTCCGTTACATCTTCCTTGAGGTCTCTATTTCAAACACACACACACACACACACACACACACACACACACACACACACACACACACACACACACACACACACACACACCCCGACACACACACACACAGAGGAGAGAGAGAGAGAGAGAGAGAGAGAGAGAGAGAGAGAGAGAGAGAGAGAGAGAGAGAGAGGGGGGGGGGGGCGCGACATGCATGCTCTGCCATCCATCATTACATGCACGCGCACACACCCATCCCCCCCCCACGCGCGTGCGTGCACACACACACACACACACACACACACACACACACACACACACACACACACATGCGCGCGCGCATCCACTCACAAACCAAGGGGGCATGTCCGCCTGGCTGCGCGCACGTGCCTGTCTGCATGCATGCAAGGTAAACAAAGTTAAGTTGGTTGAAAAGAAGCTGATGAAGAAACCTTGCGGTTGTGTGCCAGCCCAAATGGGTCTCATACCGAACGTCCCTTCCACAGCGGTCCACAACCCAGTCGTGGCGATCAAAGGGCAATTTGTATCCCAGCAGATTCAGCAGGCGGGCCTTGGGGCTATAGGCAGTAGGTCTTCCCTCAAACTTGCGCAGGCGTGGGCAGCTGCACTCTGACGCATGCAACCGCTCCCACCGTAATACCTGTTCAACAACCACAATCCATCTCATCCAGCCTCCCGTGCCCGCCTTGAGAGTGTCTTGCTATTGATAGCAATACACAGTCATGCCTCATGCCATCATGCCATGCTCACGTTTTGACAAGGCCCTGGCATAAGTATGGACTATCTCTGGGCACTGTGGCAAGATGAGGCGAATTTAAAAAAAGACTTTACAGATTTTAGATATATATTTTAAACATAATTAAACTATATAAATAAAGAAGGCCATGCTATGACCAGGATCTCAAGACAGCAGGTCCCCACTATGAACGGCCATCAAAAAGGTGCCATCATAAAAAAAGTCGCTGTTAACAGTCCAGCTTCCACTATAAGGGCGTATGCTTCCGCCGGGACTAACTCCCCGACTTACGTCCTGCACACTCTCAAAGCCATTCACATGGTCTCCCCCCTCCCCCCCCCCCCCCCGGGTGTTTATTCAGCAGATGATCAAGGATCCTGCGGCCAGAAACTCAAGCACGATGATGGGCTAGCTCCCTAATCTCACCACACTGGGAAGTACCCATCCCGAGGGCACTTCCCTGTGACCCAAGGAAAGGGCATGCTTACTAACACGGGCAAGAGCTTCCACAGCCCGACATGTTAAGAGTCATGGTGGGCCTTCCAACAGAGCTCCACTGCGATAAAGCGATTCTGCCTCATGGAAACCTTGTCGGCTTTCTCCACTGCTTTGCTTTTACTGGGGTTCTAGGCAAACTTCGCACTCCACATGAACATGCGGAACCCTTTGCGCATCCTCATTCTCATATGAGAGCGCCCCCCCCCCTCTCCCGCGGGGGGCCATTTCCCTCCATTGCTTGGGGGTTGGGGGGAGGGGGAATGTCTCTCCGACTTTACTGCCTAAGAGAACTTTACAGCCCCCTTTGGTTTCCGAAATTCCCATGTCAACAAGACCCCTTCCACTTCAGCACATTCGTACCTCAGCCCAGGCTCGCTCATTGACCGTGTTATGAATAGCCACGACAGTCCGCATATCATCCTCCACAGGCCGCCAGCCCTTCCGTTTCATTGCATTGTAGAACATCTGCTCGCTGGGATACACCCACACTGGAGTCCCTTCCTCCTGGTGTGCTGGGCGATCTCCCTCCCCTGCATGAAGTACCAGCAGAGCACACCCATGATGTGACACCTTTTCAGGAGGCAATACCATATTTTGGCTGACCGCTGCCGTTGCGCAGATGGACACCCCACAGAGGGAGAGGGGAGGGGGGGAAGAGAGAGAGGGGGGGGAGAGAGAGAGAGAGAGAGAGAGAGCGAGAGAGAGAGAGAGAGAGAGAGAGAGAGAGAGAGAGAGAGAGAGAGAGAGAGAGAGAGAGAGAGAGAGAGTGAGAGAGAGGGGGGGGAGAGTGATTGAGAGAGAGAAGGGACAGAGGAGGGGGGAGCGAGACTTGACAGCATACCAGTCAATACATGCTTTAAGATATGGTGAAAGCCCATGCAATGAGCTTGGTCCTGTAGCTTGTGCCACTGGGCTGGAATTGTGTGATGCAAGAGGGGCGGGAGCGGGTGTCAGGAACGCACACTTTGCAGTGGTGGGAAAGACTTTGCCTATGCCAATGGACCAAAAACACGAGGCATGAAAAACAGGCATGGGTACAGATCCAGTGCGGGGGAGGGGCCACGAAAGCTGGGGGAGGCAAATACATCAGGACGGACGAAAGCCATTGCATGGGCCAGATTCCACACAAGTAAGATTCCAGTCACAGGCCATACATAGGCCAAGACGTTGAATTAAACTATGCCTGAAGACAGTCACAGTAATACAGATTGCTTCAGCAAATGACATTCAGAACGGACAAGACCAGCCAGGTTCTCAAGGTTGAACAAGACACCATATATGCTATGTACATAGCCGTTGTGCATGCCAGATGAACAAGACACCGGATGCTTTGTCCCAGCCATGAGACTGGGCCGAAATAATGTGTTGTTTCTCATGACATTGGCCCCGAACGCTTGAACACAAGCAGAGCAGGGCATGGGGTGCGTGGACGGGTGGCTGGAACAACAAATACCGGATGATAGTCTGAATGCTACTGACAGATAATTAAAAAAAGGGGGTGGGGGAAAGAAAAATCAAAGGAAGTGGAGAGGGAGCTACGCACCCATCGGGATAGATGACATAGCTCGCTGGGTTGAGAGTGGCTTCTTCTGGCCTTCTGCAGGCTCATTTTGGGACTTGGGCATCAAATTCCGTGGATCAAAGTCGGAGGAGATCACCGGGCAATCTGCATCACCAAACATTTTTCAAAAGTGACTTAATTTTGAGGAGCCCCTCCAAGCAAGCCTCGCAAATCGACGGATGGGGGCTTCTGCCCCACTGGGAGCTCTAGTTGGAATTTGGGATCACATACCAACAAAATAGAAATTCCATTTGTTTCCCAAGGCCCTCTCGGCAATGTTGTGGGGCTTTGCAGTGGTATTGCTATGGAACTGGCTGAGGCTGGAGTAATGTTATACTTGGGCACTTCAGGGAAATAACAAATGAAATTCCCCATGACTCCTTCATTGCACATGCTTGGGAATAAAAACCGTTCTGGCAAGCTTAGGCAAGCTTAGGGATAGGCGCAATGAGCACTCCGGGCCCACACACTGCCAAGTACAATGGAACAGGGGCCGATTTGCAAGAGCGAGCACATTCAACGCCCTGACGCTTGAGTTTAACAAGGTGACTGTACAGACGCTAGTCCCTCGGGCTAAAGGCATATTCAGGTGGGTGCACTGACCTACTTGAGCTGAAATCAACCCTGACGATGTCCCTCCCACCACAGGACATCCTGCAGTATTGCTCCAATAATCGCCTTAGCATCTTCATCAGGTTGATGCCAATAAGAAGTCAGGAAACTTTAGCTTTGTACCAACATCCCACAGGTCTTAAAGAGTGGAGAGGTTGCAAGGGTATGGCAAAAAACCATGTCTTCAAAACAAGTCTGCTTCGAGGCCGATAACAAGCATGCGCGCGCGCGCGCACACACACACACACACACACACACACACACACACACACACACACACACACACACACACACACACCACACACACACACACACACGCACACACACACACACACACACACACACACGCACGCACCCCCAACACACACACACACACACACACACACACACACACACACACACACACACACACACACACACACACACACACACACACACACACACACACACACACACATACGCAAAGGAGTGCAAGGGGGTGGTAGGTATAATTCACATCAGTGCCAGCATCTAGGAACCATACTCCTCTACCTGTCGATCGTGAAACAGCTTCTGGCCTATCACTTGCGCCTGTGACCCCAAAATGGTATGGACTGAGCATATTTACGGCAAGGCCTCCCGGCATGTTTACAACCATGCATACGGGATGAAAACAAATGCTTGTCCATTTACCTTTCTGAGGGGAAGCTGGGATCTGAGAAGAGCTGCAACCGCAATCACCTGAAAACACAATGGGCCTCAGGCCTAGCTGTGGCAATGTATGTTCAAGGGGCAGCATCTGTCGAGATGCATAATTGAACTCGTGAAACAGGAGGAACTTGCTGGAACTCAACTATTTAAGGTGCCGTTGCATTTGAATGCGATGGCTCGAGTAAGTCGTAGAAGATAGACTTGCCTGGAGCTTCGCTCACTGGCCTCTTGGCGATCTGAACGAAAGTTTGTTGGGCAGGTCCTGTACGATTAACTTCAGGAGCCATAATCGTGTTCCAATACGAGAGATCTGTTCTATAAGATATCACGTTAGTCCCTTTTGTTCCTCACGAGTTCCACCCATGTCTACCTATCGCAGCATCACGTCCGTCTCAAGCAACACTACGAAAACATATTTTTTGACGGATATATGATACGTACTTGTGTCCTTAGCAAAGTCAGCCTGTGACCAGAGTAAAAAGTGTAACCTTCGTCAGCTCTGGAACTCCAATAAGATCGCAAACGACAACACTGGTGACAGAAACAGAATAGAGACGCCCTAAAATAAGATGTGCTATGGAATAGGATCAGAAATAAGTTTTTCACATTTCCTATCATACACATTTTGGGAGAACGGAGTCTCTATCGTACCATCTACGGGTGCCGTACAGTGATCGTTGACCGTCATATGCAACTGGGATGATGCAAGCTTCCCGCTCCTTTAAAGAACTTTTCCCATTCGATTTATGTAGATTTTGAAAAGTTGCTATATATCTTTTCGTACGTAAGCACATACCTGTTTTATGGAAGGAACGGGATAGTACTAACCGGCTTACAGGATCTTGGCTGCATTTGTTCTTGCCTGCATCAGCTAGAGTTCCAAGGTCATATGGGAAACTAACATTAATATGTCATTCTGGATTCTGGGTTCGCAAGCATGCAGACCTTTGTGGGCAAGGTGCGTCTGGTTGGGTGTCTACCGTCGTGACAGATAATAGTTAACGTACTCTACTGACAAAGCCCTTGTACAGGTGGTGTCGAACAAGATGCAGAAATCTATTTTGGTTGCAGTCAGCAGATGGGCAGTGATACCAAAGTATAAGCTGAGGGTTGTCAGAACCAAGAAGTTCATGGTACGTCCCTGCTGAGATTCTGGTGTTTTCTCATCATTCTTATTGATCTTGCAAACCAGTACACGTGGTGTTCAACACACAGTACACATATAGGTCATTGCTGTATATTAGTCCATTCTCCTATGCTTTGCAGGCACACGATGAAAAGCAAGAGTGCAACATAGGAGATATGGTTCGCATTCAAAGCTGCAGGTGCGAACGATAGGAATTATAAAATCTGTAAAAATGAGTGCTCCAAGTATCAGTTTATTGAGCCGTCGCTTACATGGTGTGCTGATATTGAACTGACATCAAATGGATTTGTTGAGCAGGCCCCTCAGCAAGAGGAAAGCATTTACTGTGACGCAGATAATGCAGCGAGCTCGAATTTATGAGGCTATAACCCCAGCAGCTCAAAACCAAGCCACTGAGACCCCTGCAAAAGGCTTTGTTACTGCAGCACGAGGGTTTGCTGCTTCGGCTCTGTAGGCCACAGTCTTTCTCATTATGGCGTTGTCCATCAAAACCAAGGTGTAAAAGGACGATCACAGTTGGTGGTTGGAATGCTGAGCTGCTACGCAAACCTTCGTCCACAAAAATGACCATTGCAAAAGGTATTGCAGTACAGGTTGAGGAACGTTAGTTTTGTTCCATGCACAGCCCATGGACTGAGCGGCAGGAACAGCCTTCTGAATTTTGCTTTTATTCCAATGGCCATCTGGGGAGTGGGTACAACGGAAGTGAATCAGGGTAGCTGAGTACCCAGTGTTGTGATGCCTGAAGGCTGCTGATCCTAGAGAACAAGTAAAGCAGTAGTGGAGGCTGTTCTGCAAGGTGCTGAACAGAGACGATTTTCGACTGGAAGGGTTAGTTTCGGTTTTTGGAGAGTACCGAAGCTTTCTTGACAAGCCTCTTTGGAAGGGGAGTGGCTGCGAAAATGGCACTTACAAGCTGCAAAGCGCTGGCAGAGCCACCACTGCTTGTATCTCCAGACACAAGATGAGCCTGGCCAAAGATCAAGCATGTGGTTATATTTGAAGAGACGATGCACGAGGACAAAATTAAAGGCGTGGGCACCCTAATGGGCCCCGCAAGGACGGGGTTTGACTGAAAGATGTAAAGGGTTTTGTTGCTGCAGCCCAGATCGGTTGTTTTGATGTTTTTTGATAATGGCTAGAAAATGTTTGGGATGGCCCCTTGTGAAGTGTGGAACGCCCTTTCCTGCTGATACCTGGTGGCCAGCTCGTACCCTGCGACACTAGTGCTCAAGATTCCTGTTGCCATAAGCTGATGGCCATGCCTTGACATGATCATAACAAGGTAACGTTTCTTATTTTTTTGCCGCACCAGGCCTCTTGTCGTGTCCTACCAGACAGTGGTTGGCCAGAATCACAGGAATTGCTTAAGGGACGGGGGTCACCCTTCTTCAAGAAAGTGTGAGTAGAGCATTGGGTATTATCTGTCTGCAATGTACAACTGTCACCCCCTCATGCTGGGGATAGGCTCCTATAAGCATCGAGATGCTAAAGGGATCGAACTGCTTCATATGGATTCAGGTCGTCGGACGTCTCTGTGAAGATATGGTAATTTTCAAGGACACACTTGTCACTGGGTGGGGCAAAGACACTTGCTATGCCGGTTGACTTTATTGAACTAACTTTTGCATCACTTGTGGGGAGGTTCACCAGCACCTCATGCTAAATGAAAATACAGATGAAACGGATTCCCCTCCTCTTACATCTGTGATATCTGCCTCCCTTTGGGTTCCCCCTATGATTTTGATGCAACAAGTTTTTAAATATTGTTAACCTACAACTGGCCTGGAGTTTGCATCTGTAGGTTCTGGTTCGTGGTCTACCAACTCAAGCACGGCGACTTGATGTTCAAGGTAGAGAAGAACTGAATAACCAGACGGCCAATAATCAGACTGGCAGCTGCTAAAATTCAGAGCAGAACTGATTATAAATGGTGTGCAACAATGCAAATCAAGTTTTTTTTTCGGACTAAATAAGTTGGCCATTAAATGCGTTTGCAATGCGTTTAGAGCTTCCCCAGCATGCGATTTCATGCATATATGCTTTGAAATCGAATAAATTGAAACATATGCTTTTTTTGTATATACAACTTTCAAGTATATAAAGAGGATTTCAACGACCTCTGCTTAATTTGAAAGGAGTCAAGGGGAAGGGAAGCGGGCAGAGTCTGACAGTTGAGCATAGTTTTTAATGGTTGGGGTGTGTGCGTGTGTGTGTGTGTGTGTGTGTGTGTGTGTGTGTGTGTGTGTGTGTGTGTGTGTGTGTGTGTGTGTGTGTGTGTGTGTGTGTGTGTGTGTGTGTGTGTGTTTACAATCACTCAATAGGTTTGCTAAATTTGTATTTTAAACATTCGAATAAGATATTTAGTATTAAGAGTGAAGCTTATCCTAACCGCACACCAGGAATCGAATAAGGTTATTTCACTATTCCCTTCAAACACTGCCTAGTCAGACTGCCCGTGACCCACGGGGATGCGAAGCGGTTGCTACCGACTTATCTTCGGCTCGGTCATCAGAGGTAGCTCGACTGCAAGAACATCCCTCGTCTAATAGATGTCATATACCAATACATAATTGCTTTAGAAGCATTTTAAAGGAGTGATTGAGGTAGCGTTGCACCAAGCACGGTGGGGCAAGGGAGATTTCGACCACAAGGTCATATTCAAGAAACTTCAACGATTCAGATATAACGCCCGGTGTAATTCTCGTTTCTAGACGATCTCGTAGGAATTTATATGGATGTTTATGTGGCTAACATAAGGCCGTACAGTGGGTTAGTAACGGGACCAAGCAGGACGAACGTTTGGAGCCGCGGGTTCCTTCAACACAGAAGTAAACGAGTGAAGAGAATATGTCATGCAAACTCAGACTGGGAGACCGGTGAGCAGACGCTCCGAAGGCCAGTTGTACCAAAAGCTCCACCTTCCTTTGCTCCGCCACCGCCTCCTCCTCCACCGGCCCTTCCACCAGCCCCTATTCCCCCTCCACCGCCACCTGGGGTTGGAGATCGTGGGGTGCGTATTCTTGCATGTTACAATTAGATGATAACTTCTTTATGCGCTGATCTTGGAGTCCTCTAGGGGACAAGCCCTCTGGTGATATGGCTGTTCCTGCCTTACTTTTTCCTGCTGGATTCTAAGCATCCCACTTTGCTCGGGTTAAATCAGCTGAAATAATTCCTTCAAATGAAAGACAATGGGGCTTTGGGGATTAGGGATTGGGCAGGCGGCAGCAGTTGGTGTGGGGTGCGGCTGCGGGAGCCTTTTTGATATGTCTATTAACAGCGGGGCCCTTCCCCGAAGTTGATGACCCACCCCCTGGTCCAGCACGATATGTGGTGAGTACCCATTATTCTTGCAGTTTGTAGACTGAAAAACAATGCCTCTGACTCACATGCGTCTAGAAGGTGCAGCTGAATTTGAGGTCATCACAAACTTCGGGGTCAGAGATTTCATGTGGCATTAGACTGCAGTAATAAATACTTAGCTCGGAACTCGTGATGTTCATGCTTCAGAAAATTTGCTATTTATTGGTATTGTCAAGTACATTAAGTTGGTGCTCTTGGTATGCCAGTATCCGATGCGGGAGGGATATGGCACAGAACCAGCAAACATCTTCGTTCCCCGGCCGTCGGGGGGCAACCCGCTTGTTCTTCATTTTGAAAGAAGCACACCGGCTGCTATTGTTTTTGAAGATCCGTCAATTCGGCAGACTTTCATTTTACCCCTGCCCTTCTTGGTACGCCCTTCTTGTCTTTGAAACCCTCTTGTATTTTTGCCTATTAGAACAATAATTGTTCTTGTACCTTAGGGCCTGGACATTTTGAATGTTGTGTGTGTGTGTGTGTGTGTGTGTGTGTGTGTGTGTGTGTGTGTGTGTGTGTGTGTGTGCGTGTGCGTGTGCGTGTGCGTGTGTGTGTGTGCCTATGCCACATGCACACGTGGGGCTTCACGTGTGCACGTGCATGAAGTTTTCTAGGTGTTACGGGTGTTCCACTTACTACAGACAATACAGGCTTTCGGGCTTTCAAACATTGTGGTCCTCCCTTTAACTTCCAGCAGAAATTTGCGGGTCTTGCGGGATTACTCTGACTTGTGGTTGTCTCGTCAGGATCCTTGCAGCATCTTTCTTTTAAATTGGTGGCCAACTGAATGTATAGTTTTAAATCGCTATCACGTCCTTGCCAAGCCGAGTTAGAAAACCTATCATTCACTTGCGGCTCATTGTCAACGCTGTTTTTTTCCTTCTTCTCCAGTGGATGTTGGTTCTTTCCTGGGTTATTGCATGGGCATCTGATCTGCAAAGAAATGCAGCTTTACCTTTTACTTAAGCATTGTCAAGTTGCAAACGGTAGCAGGCAGGACTTGCAATAACAGTACAGAAGCAGTGAATCTTGGTGATGCTCAGTCTGCGTCAGGCTGTCTGAGGGACAAGTAAGGACTTTAAAAGGACTTAATGTTGTGTACAATAGACAATTGGATGGGGTGTTCCCTGGGATACGCTCAGCCTTTTCTTTCACACCAATTTCAAGGGTAGCATACACACTCTTGCGAGGCTGAATTACAAGGCAGCTCTTAGTGAGTGATGTATGTGAGCTTGCAGTGGTCCCACATGGCCAGAACAAGCAGCACGTGTCTCAGAAAGTTTTGGTGTGGGCATCAGATTACAAATGAGGCAAGGGAGAAGCTGCTGCCCCGCCTTTTGAAGGATCCTGGATGGGAAAGCAACCTTGTGCCCGTGAGGGAATGGGATAGCTTTCTGCGGGACTTGGAGAAAAAGTTCCCTCCGGAGCAGATGCTTCCTACTGGTCAAAATTCTTGGGCTACTTGGTACTTTCTTGCACATAAAGTTGTGCTTTGAATTCCCCAATGTTGAGCTTTGAAATCCCCCCCCCCTCCGGCTGAAAAAACACACACCAGCCGGGCATCTGCTGGTTAAACTCCCCTTAGTCAGCAAATGGCGCTCCGCTGGTGGCAGCACCCGAGTGGAGTCTGACATGATGCCAATGTGCGACTTCCTGGATGTCACCTTGGTTTGCACATGCTGCAGGACATCATCTCGAGTCTGGCATGCCTGTAATGGCATACCAGAAGACTGTGGAGGAATTGTTTAGGCAGTAGACGGTGTAGCCATCTTGTGCAAGGTTTGAAGATACATGTAGAGTTACAGAGCAAAGAATGTTATGTCGCGTACCAGACCTGACCATCATGCCAGTCCACCATACTTCCACATTGTTCCGGACATATTCAACGGATGTTGGCACTGCCCACATAGACAGGCTTCTGGTCGTCTCCAAAGATTGTTGTATGATTTGCAGAGGCGGAGAATATACCTTTGCGGTTTTCTCACTGCACTTTGCAGTCGCTGCATGGCAGGCGACTGTGCAGTGCGATTGCATGCATCGTGATCCTTTTTTATGTAGAGTTCTGGTAACGAGGAGCAGGACGTGTTTGCATTTTCACTAGCCGCCACTGCTGGACACCACGACCCGTACCTTTCGGGCCAATCTGCATATTCGTGCGTGGTTTGGCGTCAGGCGAAGTTTCAGGCCTGACACAGGCGTAGGGAACGTGATCTCCTATTGGAGGCAGTGCCTTATTCGGCAGTGCCTAACTGGTGTCACGTCCGCCTCCGCCTACAACAAGGAGTGTATGACTAAGTTCGATTCTTTTGGGACATAAGGTATATACCGTGAGCGTACAGTTGTTAGCACACGGTTTAGCCGCTACCATCTGACCACACGTTGTAGTTGGAACACTTATAATTATAAGTGTTATAAGCTCTTGATTGGACTGTTCGCTTGTCAATGGAATGCAGTTGCTTTGGAAAGTCTGACATTACTGTATACATTACTTGTAACATGGAACATGACCATGAAGACTTGAAGTAACTTGCAAAGAGTCTCACCCGTGTTCAGCACAAACGCAGTAATTGCTCTTATGAGCTCCTGAGAGGCTAGCTTTCCCGAATGTCGAGAACCATGCGCTAGAGTTACTTTTTTTCTTCGTGGTCTTCTTACTGAAGTGATGCACGCGCCAAAGCGACCAAACAGGTCAACCAACAGCTTTTATCTTTTTCAACTCCAACGCATGGTCACATTTATAGTGGCGGCTAATCCATGTGTTAACAACTGTATGGTTGGTGTACCTTAAATTCAGAACGGACCGATCTCAGACACACAGGCACTGTTACAGGTGTAATTACGTTGTGGTTCATACACATTGCCAACAGCAAGTTTGACTGACACTGAAATTCGCATGAAAGCATAAAGAGGGTATTGCCAATACACAAAAACACGCTATTGACTTGCATCCACGTACACGGGATTCTGGTTCAGATACTGATCACATCTGCAATCAGAATTCCCACCTAAACCTATAAGACACAGGTACGATATAGACCCCATAGGCATGTTACAATAAAAGTTCTTACTATTTTAACAGTGTACTCACTAATATACTAGTGTAAGCATTCCCTTTTAGCTAAACTAATATACTCGTGTACTCACTAAAATACTAGTGTAAGCATTCCCTATATATAGGGAATACCACCTTAACTTCTATACCACGTCCCTCTTTACGTCTACATCCACAGGTTGCTGGGGAGGCTGTGGATCCATCCGGATGACGGGTGGAAAGGCGCGCTATTTGGAGGTGAACTGTGGATTCGGTAGACAGGTTGACCACCGCCATCCGGGGCAGGCAGGAAAGACAGGTTTCCTCGGCACCGCAACCAACATGAGCGACATAAAGTTGAAGGGGTCCACACCTGCACCGGACAGAAAGAAAGAAGAAAGAATTACATCAACCCAGCCCAAAGGGCCTGATGAGATGTTAACGAATAAACCAACGGTATATGAGAACCTAGTTGAAACAATATTATGAGATAACACAGGTAACCATACTAATATCAGACAGACACTGCTACCTCAGGCAGGAATCGGGAGTCCCGCGCGGGACTGTCCCGCGCATTCGGGTCAGCAAGAAATGGACTTCAAATGTTGTACAACGCACAACATGACTCAGGGACCCGAAGGGAGGGAAACTCTGAGAAATTACGTTGAGTGAACATCGTGTTTTGGCAATCAGCATCCTCAAAGTTCCAACGGGGCCGTGTATGAGGTTTTAGACAAGTATCAAGCTTTTCCCTCTGCAACGATGCCAAAAACCGACGCGCCCCACCCCCCAACGGACTCATCACCGGATAACTTTCCGAGCGAGGCTTGCAATGCTTCAGACGCACTTGATCAACTGGATAAAGCGAATGCCGTCCTAGCTACTGCAATGAGCGGTCTCCAGGTCCCAAAAAAGGTTCGGAACAACGGCCCTTGATGGTGTTGCCTAGCATGTGGGTTGTTGAGAAGGAAGCTTTTTTGCTTATTTGTCTATGTTAACGACTATTCGAATAAATGCATTGTTGATCGGCTTATTCGGGGCTCGCAGAATGTCTGTCTTTGTGTTGTTACACTCTTGCCGTGCCAGCTTCCCTGCTTTTTAAACCTTTTGGAAATGGACCCCATACTGATTGGCGCGTGTCACTTGTACTCATGCAAATCAAGCAGCAAAGTAAGGGCCTGCCTACAATGTCTTTTGGGTGCAGGATCAAGTCCAACGGAATTCCAGTACACAAGTTCTTCTTCAAGAGAAGATTCGACAGCTGGAAAATGAGAGTGGCGAGCCAGAACGACGTGAGATGGCAAAAGCCCGCAAAAAGTTGCTGAGAGAAGTGTCAGCTACATTTGCAGATAAAGCAAAGGCGCCTGAAGAAAAGTTTATGTTTCTCGAGCAGAAGATTGTCTCTTTGGTATGCATATATGTTTTCATTGTTGATAATCACCTCAAATTTCCCCCCTGTTTTCTTCCGGATTCTTTGTCCATGATCTTGAAGTCCAGCGTGTGTCCCATCATATCGGTTGCACTTTATATAGCACAAGAATCCAATTTCCTCTGTCAAGCTGGATCCTCGTCTCCCCTTCCAAGGACTAGGCTCAAAATCAACGATCTTGAATGCACCACTATGTTATCTACATTGTGCCTCCTCTTGTGTCCTTATCGACATTGTAGCTTCTGGGTGCAAAGGCTCCACGGGCTTCCTCTTCACATTTTGGGGGCGAGCCCTCACCTTCCATGCCTTGACAGGTAACAGAACAGGGAAAGCTGGAAAGCGAGCTGGTTCCCCTTAGAAAGAAATCTACACTACAGGCTTCTGCGCTTAGCACCTTGAAAGATGAGTTGGAGAGATCGAACCTGCGGAGCGAAAAACTAGAGAAGCTTTGCCGGACTCTACAGGTATCTACTCTAAGATTGTAGCAACTCTTGAACTCCGTAATGGAATGCAAGATACGTGGGTATACTGGGAAGGGGCACGGTGGGGGAAACATGGACAGACAGACAGCACGAGAGAGAGAGAGAGAGAGAGAGAGAGAGAGAGAGAGAGAGAGAGAGAGAGAGAGAGAGAGAGAGAGAGAGAGAGAGAGAGAGAGAGAGAGGGGGGGGGGGGGGAGAGAGAGAGAGAGAGAGAGAGAGAGAGAGAGAGAGAGAGAGAGAGAGAGAGAGAGAGAAGGGGGGGAGGGAGGGAGAGGGAGAGGGGGGGGGCAGAGAGCGCAGGGGCAGGGGGAGAGAGGGAGAGGGGAGGGGAAATGTGTATGGGTGTGGGTGTCGTTGTGCATTTTGGGGCTTACTTTATTTAGTACTGGAGTCTTTGCTTTGAGACACACTCTGACATCCGCATGCTAATAGACATAGGCTTGAACGTTCTTTTGCCAAAGTCATCAAGGAAGACGCGACAGGGTTATGCACTCATCAGGTGCTGGGTATGTTGAAGTATGTTAAAACCTTTCTACATTTGTGGCCCCAAGACGGCAACACGACCTCATCATGCCTTTGCCTTGCCCTGCACTTTTCAGGATTGCAGATGTGGTTTATACAAAGGAGGAAATGGTGCAATCTGCTGGATGTAAGGAGCGTGTCTGTTGGAGCACAGGCACAAAACAAACTCATGGCTGAGGAGAGGCAGGCCAGGCAGAACCTCTTTGAAAGGCTGCAAGAGGATCTTGGGGGCATTGGACAGAGGTATGGACCTCTTTGCCAGGGCCCTGTGTTGTCGTTGGAGGAAACCATTCATTGTTGAAGAACTCAGCTTCTGTTCTTTACAAAATAATTGACCTGAAAGACCAGATTATTTATTTATTTACTTTATTTTATTTTATTTTTTTTAGACCCATGACCTTAAAAAGCTGAGAGACCAATTTCTGTAGCTTGCACATCCTTGACGGGAAGGAGCCAAAGAGACCAGCTTTTGGGGTTTGAAAACTTACGACCTGAAAGAGCTGAAAGACCGGGTTCTGTTTACAAATTTGTATCCTGACAGAACTGAAGAGACCAGCTCCTGTTGTTTGCAAATCCCTGAGCCTAAAAGAGCTGGAAAACCAGCTTCTGTTTTGCAAACCCATGGCCCGAATGAGCTAATGAGCCCAGCTTCTGTTGTTTGCATATCCCTTTCCTAGTTGCCGGCTAAAAATTAAGTTACAAGGCTCTGGTGCGGACTCCATTACAGGTTGAAAGAACAAGACAAGAACCGGCAGCTGGTGGAAGAAGAGAACTCCATGTTGCGGGAAAGGGCAGCAGTAATGGCAGAGCAGATGGCTTTGAAGGAAGACTTCCATGCCCGCCAGGTACGGGCCTGCTTCTATTGCACTCCTGGGTTGCTGGATTCCTCTTCTTTTTACCCTGACTCGTAGCTATGGCACATGTTCCATGTGCAAAGGCATCGCTGTACCAAGCTGCCTGGTGCCCAACCTGATTGTGCCATGCTACTTGCATGACAGTTTACTTCAGGTTGCAAATCTTCATCTTGACCCCTTATACATTTGGAATCGAGATGCAGTCTACAAAAGTCAAAACTGCCTTAACCCCCGGCCATTGGACTGGACATGGAGAATTACAATACCCTTCACGAGTATTAACTGCCTGCCACATTGTCCTACCCCTTACACTTAGTCAAGCCACTTGTGCTACCTGGGCAAGTTGCTTGACATCGAGTCAAGCCACCTGGGATCTACCCAAGCCAGTTCACACCCACTCAAGCCACTTGGTAGTTACCAAGCCAGGTGACACCTATCCAAGCCAGTTGACATGTAGTCAACCCACTTGGTAACTACCCAAGGCAGTCGACCGCCAAAGCAAACCCTTACATACAAGGCAAGCCACTTGGAAACCTAGCCAAGACCCTTGACAGCCAGTAAAGCCATTTGACGTCTAGTCAAGCCACTTGGAATTTACTGAAGCCAGTTGACATCTATCCAGGCCCCTTCACACCTGGCCAAGCCAGTTGACACCTTGTCAAGCCACTTGGCACCTGGCTAAGCCACCTGACATATAGTCAACCCACTTCATACTTAGTCGAGCCACGGGCCACCTGTCCGAGCTCCTTTACACCTAGCCAAGCCCCTTCACACCTAGCCACGCCCATTGCCTAGGCATTTAGTAGGTGCTAAGGGATCAAACTCTGCAGCTGGGGTGTAACCTTGGACACATAGGACACATGGGCAATACATGCGATATGTGTGTGGTGGGAGGGCTGTGGTGCGGTGGTTTGTGTTGGTGAGTATCTGCACTTGCAAACGCAAGTACCGGCAACTGCCAGCCACGGTGTTGCCAGTATGGAAATCCAGGGCAGGCTGTGCATTACGGTCAGCAAATGCAAGTGGCTCGCGAAAGCTCGAGCACCAATCTGGCCATGTTCTTAGTCTTGTCGGCCAAGGTGTGCGAACACCTTCTAAACTGAGTTCTAAGCTGACTCTAAACTGAGTTTTAAGTCTGAAGGTCCAGTTGCTATGGCAGACGGCCAAGCATGCGGAGGTATTTGGATGCAAAATGACCATCGTGGCGCAGGGATTATGGCTGGTGGGCAGCGCATGAGGTGCTGTTGGGATGAGCAAGCGCATTGTACTCAAGGTTACTGTGGGACATGGCCGGTACATGAGGTGATGTGGTGATACGCAGCTGCGTGCCAAGGACTTGGAGCTGGAATTGGCTGCGGTACAAATCAAGGAGAAGGAGGAGGTGGTTGAGGGCCTCAGAGCACAGTTGCTCGCCAGCAAAGAATCTGAGGTCTTACTGCACCAGCAGATTACTCAACAGCATGACAAGGTGGAGGAGGTTAAAGCCACCATAGCCAAGACCACGGAGGTGAGCTTGTCAGGTTCCCTCATGGTCCATTTAGGTTCCCCTATTCTTATACCTCAACCTACCTGTACTGTGCTACTCCCTTTCCGTGTGTACTTGGGAACTACTGGAAAAAGTGTAAGGTTCCCCGTTGGAGCCTGTGTGGTGCTTTACATAATATCCCCCCGTACATAGACGAAGCGTCGTTTCCTCCACCCCGCAAAACCAAGCCCTTGAGGAACAGCAAAGGCAGGCAAAGGTGCAGAATTGCTCCCTGGAGGTTTGCCGGGTACCTTAACAACCTGTGGACTGCAAGATGTGAGTCTATGTAGTGCAATACATTGTTTTGGTAAGAAGGGTTACCCGAGTTAGCTTGCTGTTTGATAACATGTCAATTATTGTCCTATGATAAGAGGGCGTACACTACTAATAGTTGAAACTGTGATTGGGACATGTGGCCTCCCGTCCCTCGGTCATTAGGTTTGGTTGGATTCTGGTGTCACACACACACACACACACAGACACACACACACACACAAACACACACACACACACACACACACACACACACACACACACACACACACACACACACACACACACACACACAGTCACTCGCACACATGCATTCATGCAGCCATACACACAGCGTATTAAACATGGTCTGCGTGATTTCAGACTAATTAGCTGATGAGGGGACAGGCTTTGCATATGTACAATGAGAATGACAAGAAGAGGGCTGCACAAGCAAAGGCATTTGAAAAGCAGATGGAGAAGCGTGAGAAGGAATATAAACAGATGCATGAGCAGTGTAAAATAGCAACCACATTCATCCAGACGCTCCAGGCAGAAAACTCAATGTTACAGAAGTTGGTACGTACCCCTTGCCTTATGATCTATTCTTTATCATGTTTGAGAAGCTTTGCTTCTTGAATATTGTGCGAGCATCTCTTTCTACGTATTCTCTTGCAACATCCTTTCTCTATGTATCTTTGGAAAAACATATCGCTCAAATATGACAATGTCGTGATTGTTCTACACTTGTTCCTACATGGAGAATGTCCATGTAAGCTTCACAGGCAAGCTGCATGACTTTCCGGGTGGAATAAGCATTCACATGACTCCCCCCCCCCCCCCCCCGGGCGGGGCCATCCCACATCGCATAATGGGCTCACCAAGTGTATGGCTTCAAGACCATGCGTAATCCTTATTCATCTCCAACGTGGAAAGACGTTGAGAAAAGTAAGCAAAAGATTTTCAATGCAAAAATTGAGAAAATCAAGAGGAAGAGCATTAAATACACACACTGAGATAAGGAGCTTTGTTTACACACATAGGGAAAATTAGGATGAGGAGCGTTAATTACACACATCAAAAAATTTAAGAAAAGCAGCCTTAATTCCGCACATCAACAAAATTAAGACAAGGAGCCTTAATCACATAGAGAAATCAAATATGGAGCCTTCATTACACACACATTGAGAAAATCAAGATAAGGAGCCTTAGTAACACACATTGGGCATTGATAAGACGAGAGGGTCTGTGTGATTCGTCCTCGATGTAGCGCACACTTGCAAGAGACGTGGTGCTGAGCAGGCCAGGAGAAGGAAGGCTCTGTATAAGGGATGATGACAAAATGCCATGCATATCCACAAACATTCATGCCAAGCATTCATGGTCCCCACCTCGGCATCATGTACACTTGCTCATCCCTGCACGTAATCTGAGCCACAGGGGCCTTGTTCATAGACAACTCACCTCAAGAGGACATGTGCTTAGGCGAACGAGGGGTTGCACAGAGAACAGCGCACGACCGGGATATAACCCGCTTGAGCGCTCAGAAGGAGACGCTGGAAAAGCTGGCGAGGGCACTGCAGCAGGAGGTCCGCACCTTGAAGGCAGAAGCTCCCCAGGAACCCGGGGGACCGGGCTCCGGCCCCGAGCCTCTCTTAGAGCCTCCCGAGGTCCAGCCAGGCGTTGATGCAGAAGCCGCTGTGACACCCTCAGAGCCCGCAGCCGGCTCAGACCTTGGGGAACTCTGCGAGGGAGCGGTACCCAAGTCCCCAGACAGTTCCCCAGAGGAAACCCCGGGTCCCTGCGATGTCCCCCCCCTGTGCTACAGTGAGCATGGCCCCAGTGGAGAATGCTGGCTCGCGGGAGCCCTACCACCAGCCACTGCGTCGCAGTCAGCCGAGCTCGAAAGCCGGTCCGCTAGCGGCGTTGATGGCGGCCCCGATAGCGCATGCAATGTAACTCATGGCCCCTCCGATGCCAGATCAGGCAACGTAACGCATCACCCCTCTGACATTGCCAGTTCAGGCAACGCAGCCCGTGGCCCCTCTAGCGACGCCGGATCTGCTGCTCACGCCCTCGAAGGAGCCCAGCAGCGCCCCACAGAGGCAGAGACTCCTCACGAGCTGCATGGAGAAGGCTGTAGGACTGTGGAGGCACACGCAGAATGCTGCGAGGCAGATTGCGCGCGGACTTCCGCAGGCTGCGGCAGATCCCCAGGACCCGCCCGCAAGGCCATCTCGGGAGAGTTTGTGCTGGAGGAGGGCAGCACCCTTGTGCTGGACCAAGCCAGCCAGTGTGCGGTCAACGTGTTGACGAGCGCCTTTGGAGACGCATTTGGCATTGAGGTGGGGCGCCCCCTTCTCCAAGCTTGCTCAACACAGAATTGGCCAATTGCGTTTGTCTGATATTGTGCAAATGCCATCTGTTCAGTTGCCAGAAAGGGGTTGCATGCGTACTGATGAACATACACACAAACGAAAACACACACCTAGATGCACATATGCATGCCACTTTTGGGGCGTCCATAGACACCCCACATTTTCTTCAGGGTTTTTTTTTTTTTTTTTTTTTTTTTTTTTTTTTTTTTTTTTTTTTTTACAGAAAGCCGACGTGCAAAACACACATGTTGGATGCATCATGAAGGTGGAGGAAGCCTGCCCCCCCCTCCCCGCCCCGGGGGGGGGGGGGGGGGTGAGGCCACAAAGGAGGGGAGGGGCGGTGGGGGGGGGGGTGGGGGGGGAGAGCTCACTATCGTGAGCCTGAGCCGCAACAAAGGGCTGAAACCGTCCACAAGGTTTTTGGCAAGTCACTGGAAACACCCCCCCTCTCCCCCGCGGGGGGAAGGGGGGACAACAACAGCCAAATGGGGATCCTAAACAGGCTTGGGATTACCGGTTGCGCAGGCATTCATGGCAGACATGGAAACCGGTAACAGGCAGAATGCCCACCAACTGCCCACCTGCATGCAATCTCAAGCAGCAGTGCAGTCTGCTTCGGGGCCCTGACCGCCTGTGCCTTCCTTCCTACTCCAAAATCAACTCTGTTGCAGATCAGGGCCCCCTGTGGTTTGTTTGGCACAGCTTGGACAGGCCATGATGTAGTTTTCATGCCGACCATTTTTCCCAATGTCCAGACCGTGAAGTAGTTTTCATGCCCACCATTTATGTTCAATGTCCAGGCCGTGATGTGGTTTTCATGCCCACCATTTCTTTTCAACATCATGGTGCGCCAAGGTGTCAGGACTGGGGAGAGCAACCTCCTGCAGGACGTCGGGAGTATAATGTACTGTGCATTTCAATGACGTAAGGAACCCTTGGTCGAGTTAAAACTGCAGAGGCCAGGACATGATTGTGTTTGGGCATTGCTTGAGGAGGTGCCTGCAATATGGACCCTACCGTATGGCAACCTCTTGCAAGCTGACTGATATGTATTAACGGCAGGCCGTTTGGAGTCACAGTGAGTGTCAGAAATGAGAGGTTTGCTGGATGCTCCATATGACTGTGAAGGGCACAGGTTGGAGGTGGCCTGCCGGCACATTTGCACCTGTTTGACAAGTTTATGTGCAGTGGGGAATGAAGTCCTTTAGTCGGCTCAAGCCACTGCTTTGGGCGCGGCGCTGAGTGCATGCAAACGATGAGGGCAGGGATGGGAACTCAAAGACGGAAATTGAATTAAGTTTGCCCCATGCGCCTTGGGCCGTAAAGTTCGTCTTGCAAAAAAACCACCGTGACCAAGAGCTGAGAGCTTGAAATCATACCTTGGAATATAACCAGGAATGATAATGAAAGGGAAGGATGTGGTGGTGGGGTATAGGGATGGGAACTCCCCATTTGGATGGTGACTGTGTAGTGCCAGGAATTCAAACAAGTATCGAGGTACCTTTTGTCCGCATGGATAGGACTGCTGACTCGTCCCTGAGTCCGCCGGGGGTTCGATCCCCGGCTACAGGCAGGTTAGAATGGATCCCCAAGTTTCTGATATCAGATGGTCCCTGCTGTAAAGGGCAACCCCTTGGTGCTGGCAGCGGACTTAGACTTTTTGTATCATGGATGGTGACTGTGCAGAGGCTAGAGCGTCAGCTTCTTTCCACCGTCTGATTGGGCACGATTTTGCAGGGGATAACATTTTTGTAAGAATGAGCATGGCTGGTTATCCACGACAGTGCAGGGGATGAGGTGGCCGGTTGTATCTCAGACCCATAGCATGTGTCAAGGCTCTGGTGTAACATAGTGTGTTATGGCGGGAGATACAGGCGCGATGGGTTTGTTGAAGTATCCTTTTGCAGTTGCATTCCGTGGTTGGAATCCCACTTGAATGGAGTTCCTACGGAAGTGGCTGATGCAACCGTTTTGGGGGTTGAGAAAAGTCTTTGATGTAAACCAATTCCTTCCGTGACCTACACTTGGAGAGGGCTGACTAGTAGATGGAGGCCTATTTGTACTGGCCAGATCGTGGGGACAACTTGACCCCACCTGCCCATGTCTTTGCAGGGTTAATAGAGCTTTCAGATTATTGATTGTTGGCGGTATGGTGGTGCCTGGCCCCATGCGCATCAAAAATGTAATATCACTGGGAAGCTGGTCTGTGCCAGCAGGCTAGCCCGCAATGCCGGGTCTCACACTGAGGGTCTGTTTAGAATCGAACGAACTGTGTCTGCTGCATTAACAATGCACCTTGATTGTTGGCAGTCCTGGAGTTTGTGGTCTCGTAGTTCAGATTTGAAACGTCCCTTGGCTGGGCGAGACGACTGCTAGATTTCCAGCGCTGAAATGGTCTGGTCGCTTGTAACACTGCAATCCTCAACGACGTCGACTTTGCATGAGTTTTCAGCACAATTGTCTTCTGGTGTCCGGTTGACAAAATTCGCGTCATGTCAACTTACAGACTGGAATGTGATCAGCATGTCATGACATCGTCGGACTGCCATTAACACTCGACCAAGCCACTTCAGAGGCGCTGAAGGTCCAGTAATCTTAGTCAGGGGATTTAAATAAAGCTGTAGAGGAGCGAGACACTTTCATAAGGCCTTCAAGTTATATTGAGAACATACATTCAGGACATCTCTCAACGGTCCTGTTGCCACCAAAACATCCTTCTGCTTTGTACAACACCCAAAATCCGGACTTTTTAGCAGCAAGACCAACCCTCCACACGACATGGACCCGTCTCCTGCTGCCATTCAAGAGTTTGGACAGAGTGCCACGATGCACGAGATGACACATTATAATTAATTATGTAGTTACGATCAAGGCTTGGCTTGGCTGCTCTTCAACGCCCACCGACTTTCATACAAGGGATCTTCCACAATGTAAATTTTCCCCTTTCATAGTGTAATGGCAACATGCTTAATTTTGAGTCTAAATGCTTGCAGTTGCTATCAGTCAAGATGTGATGCCCTGATGTGATGCCTTATGTAACACGGAAGACACAGGAATCTTGATTTACGTAAAGACAAGGAAACTGACACGGAAGACACTGGATTCTAATGCACCATGTACTACAGTGTCTGCCAGTGTGTAGTGTTAAAAAGTGGCAGACGTATCAGTGAGCTCGTCCGTGTGCATGGAGAGAGACGTATCCTGTTTAACGAACACTCCCAATGTCAATGCAAGATCTAATACAGTAACGCTCATGTTCATTAGATCTACCCGGCTGCAATACTCTTGGCACCCTTATCCACAGCAGCCCTTATCAGGAGTTTTATCAGCGAAACACTCCACAGCGCTCCGCTACTTCCCAGGGTGCGTATACTTGTACGCACCCTGGGCGTACTGCAGCACTTACTGTGTGAACAACAGTAAACATACAAGCTTCAGTTCCGATGTTCGTTCACAAAGCAGTCTTGATTTGAATGCACGGAACACTGATTAAACAAATGCAAGCTCGGAGACACAGATATGAGTTCGTCCACATCTGGTCTCTCATTACATTGTTTGAATCTGTTTACCTGGTAAACGAACACTTCCAACGTCAATGCAAGATCTAATACAGTAAAGCTCTGTCCATTAGATCTACCTGCACAGCCAGTCCGTTTTGTAACCGGGTGTTCGCTGACTTCAACCAAAACATATCGAAACAATGCTCAAAATACAACCAGTGCCAAACGAAAAGAATGCAACGTACCGGGCTGATAGGGTTCTTAAGGTTTTCACGGGGTTGGAGGGTTTTCTTTTAAAGCCCCACACCTGCAAGGCAGCGCCCACCACAATCTCCTCTGGCCTCATTGCCAATTGGAGTTGCCAAACATACTCAAAAGAGCGTGGCCTGGGAGTGCGGGTTTGTTAACCCTATTAGGTACCATACTGGTACTCCTGGCCACTATACTGGTACTCCTGGCAACCCTGGCTATATTGGCGGAATCATCAGAGAAAATGGCAGATGCTATTAATTTTGTTCGTCTCTTGAATCGCAAACAAAACTCTGTGACGAAATCGGGAGGTTCTCAGGGGAAGTTGATCACACAGAGCCTCTATTAGCCGGCTCTGCCATGCATGGCAAGGGGCTTATTATGGTGAAGTTGCGAATTAAATGACGCAGGATCTTGAACTGTTGCGGAGGTGATATGGACCTCAGGATACCAAAATAAATACTGAACTACAATAACCCCTGCTGTACATTAGCTTGAAGAAGGAGCATATTCGAAGCTGACTCATAGTACTACGTTGAGTGTGGGTATGGTTTAAAATTAAGAGTGAAGCCTATCCTAACCGCATACCATAAATCCATCATGTATGGTTTGCGTATGTGTAGGTGTGGCATGCACTGCATGCATGCATGCACACGCTTGTGTGTGTGTGTGTGTGTGTGTGTGTGTGTGTGTGTGTGTGTGTGTGTGTGTGTGTGTGTGTGTGTGTGTGTGTGTGCGTGTGTATGTGTGTGTGTGTGTGTGTGTGTGTGTGTGTGTGTGTGTGTGTGTGTGCGCGCGCGCGCGCGCGGGCTCAAGCGTGCGTGTGTGTGTGTGTGTGTGTGTGCGCGCGCTCATGCATGTGCGTGTGTGCGCGAGTGCATGTCTGTGTGTGTGCGTGTCTGTGCGTGCGTGCGTGCGCGCGCGCGTGTTTTTGTACATGTGTGTGTGTGTGTGTGTGTGTGTGTGTGTGTGTGTGTGTGTGTGTGTGTGTGTGTGTGTGTGTGTGTGTGTGTGTGTGTGTGTGTGTGTGTGTGTGTGTGTGATCGTGTAGGAAAAGTCCCGCATTGCGTGATTATACAGACATATCAGAGTTACATAGCTTAGATGCTACAGGGCAGCATAATTTGCCACCCCGCTAATAAGTATTTGATCTTGAGTGACACTTACTGCTAATGTTCTGGCACATTAAGCTGCTGACACCGACGAAAGCCGTGCACAAGTACTCCATCACACACACACACACACACACACACACACACACACACACACACACACACACACACACACACACACACACACACACACACAGCCAAATTAACAACTTGCACAAGCACATCCGTGCCTCCATATGTTGTTGTTGCAGGTGCAGGTCCCGAGCATGTGGAACAGTCCTAATATTGCATGCCCGCCAATCAGGCCTGTGGCCACGCTCAGGTCCCACTCAAGAACGATTCCACGCGCGCACTCACAAAAGGCCACCCCCCCCCCCCCGGGCCAAAATAAAAAAAAGTCTGTCCTCTCTCTCCATCTCTCCCGCTGACCTCCCCCCCCCCCTCCTTGCTCACCCCATCTCCCTCCCCTTCCCATTGATGTGTTGACTAGGTCCTGTTTTTGAGTATGAAGTAACTGCTCTGAATAAAAGTCTCCTGGCCCCAAGCGAACGCAGTACACCTGGCTTGGTTATGACACCAGCAGCACGCAGCCCTTGGTAACCGGCCAACCAACTTAAACATGGAGAGGCTAATTCATGCTAAATAAAGAGGAACAGACAAAGGATAAACAAGAAAAAACCCCTCAAAGCTTTTCACAGCCTCCTCCTCTGCGCCGCCCCCCCCCCCCTTGCAAAAAACCTTTCTCCTGAAACCCCAGTGCATGTTGGAAACACGTACCGGTGCATATGCTGGAAGGCTACACACAAATACAACCGTTTCTAAATACTAGCGTTCTCCCCCCCCCCCCCCTTTCCTTTCACCCATGATGAAGCAGCAGCGCCTCCTGTGGCAGCGAATACCTTCGGCAAGGCAGGCAGCAGCATTCTCTTGAAGCTTTATCTTGTACTGCTGTAACCATGTGCATCAGCCGGCGCATGTGTGCCGGCTGATGCACACGTGGGGGGCGGTGCCGATGATAGCCCACTACCACACATGTTAGACAGAGTGCAGAGTTCGCTTAATCAGAGTGCTTAGTCCTCTTCATCAGATCACTGGAACGTACGCCTGTTGATTTCCCGGATACATGGGGCTCCCCAGCTGAGGGTACCCCCCCCCCCTCTCCTCGACAGCTGTCATCTGCAGAAGGGTTTATGATGCTATTTGCACCCTGACAGGAAGTAGATGAATAAGACAAAAGAATTCCGCAAGTGCCTCAAAGCCCCCCCCCCCCCCCCAAAAAAAAAAAAAAAAAAAAAAAAAAAAAAAAAAAAAAACAAAACCCCCAAAAAACAAAAAACAAAACACAAAAACACTCCTTCCCCGACCCCTCTGCACTCTCAATTTACCACCTCTGCACACCCACTCTCTCTCCCCCCTCTCCCCCCCCCCCCCTGCTTTCTGAACATCTCCTGGCTGCTCCTGGGCTGGGGCCAGAGGTGCCATTCCTCAGATGCGGAGGACGCTTGCCGCACATCAGACAGTCGCCCCGACCACAGCGTTGGCCAGCATGAAGGTGCGGGTT
>KV908448.1:42500-45000 GCA_002005505.1 Botryococcus braunii
TGTTCCTTGTTAATGCTCCTTTGACCAGCACTGAAAACTGTACTGAGGCCCTGAGATGTACGGAATGCGCAGGAGAAGGCCGAAGTTGTTGAAGCAATCCAGGACGCAGAGGAGAAGGCTCGCATCAACTTCACATTGGCCGCGAAATTGGATTCTGTCATTGGTTTGCCCTCTTTAGACCCGTTGAGGGAGGGAGGGAAGGAGGGTGTGTGTGTGTGTGTGCGCGCGCGCGCGCGCACGCGCGTTCGTGTGCGTGTGTGTGTTTGTGTGTGTGTGTGTGTGTGTGTGTGTGTGTGTGTGTGTGTGTGTGTCTGTGTGTGTACGCCTGTGTATATGTGAGCGCGCGTGCGTGCGCGTGTGCGCGCGTGCACACATACACATGCGGACACACACACGTGTGTGTGTGTGTGTGCGCGCGCGCGCGTGCGCGCGCGTGCATCCACAAGCGCAGACATGAGAGTGAGAGAGGTGGGTAAAGGGTGGAGAGAGAGTGCGATAAAGGGGTTGAAGGCGGGTTGAAGAGGGTGGGGAAAGAAGGGAAAGATCAGCATAAGCAGGGGACAGAGGAAGTAGTGGGGAGGAGAAGTGTGGGTTTTTGTGTGGGATGACATACACGCCGATGTGGATGGCACAGTGTGCGCGTGCACACGCACGCACACACACACACACACACACACACACACACACACACACACACACACACACACACACACACACACACACACACACACAGGGGCTGGAAGAGGGGGGAGGGCCGGGGGGGGGGGGGGGAGAGGTCCCACAGTCTACACATCACCCGAAACATTATGTAAACTGTACCATCGGCCGTTCGGAAAACCTTCGGAAACATTCTCGCAAGACCAGGAAACACCATTGAAAGGCTTCCTAAACCAAATGGTGGTGTTTTAGGGCTTAGGGTAGAGGTTCCGAAGCCTTAGCTTTATTATTCCGACTTGTAGCTCTGGGATATTACGTAAATTCAGTCACTGTTCGGATGATCTGTTGACTGGGCGGGGCGAGGGGGGGCACCGCTTGCAGTAGGGGGCAACCTTGCACTGAGTGGGTTTGATCAATTATGCGAAGACTAACATGTGAACCTTTGGACTGGTTTGGCCTGTCAAATTGGCTACCGTTTCTACAATCTGGGGTCAAGGCTGCTGCATTGGCTTGCAGGGGAGAAAGAGATGAGTGTGATGAAAATGATACGAGGAGCTCGAGAGCAGCTGGACGCGCGGCCTGCCTCAGCCTCTACCTCAACCTCAACCTCATACTCTGGTGCACAGGGCAGGCCTCAACGCCCGCTTTCGGACGCGGAGGCTGAACGGGCCTTTCGAGTGCGCTTACTCCCCGTGATGAAGCAAAGGGAAACCAACCAAGATTTTGTTGATTGACCCGATAAAAGAATGTGTAATGTAAGAGAATGTTATAATGTGACATATAAATTGATGGACATTGACATCTTCTTAAAAGGGCGTCGTCTATTGCCCACATAGCTCATTGTGTGAGTCACCTTGGAGTTGAGTCAAGAAGGGGTTTGAAAGTTGACATAGGCATGTATTAGGCACGGTAAATTGGAAATTAGAACGGGGTTTCGAGAATTTAAATGGGCTTGTATAGGTGACCTAGGAGCTGAGTAAAAGCAAGGGTTTGAAACTCGATCAAGGCATGCTTTTTCTCACGTGAACCCTCAACGCCTCAACTCACGTGAAAATCGGGCGAAGGAAGGGGTTTGGGACTTACTCCTTCCATTCATAAGCCATTTGAGAGTTGTATCAAGTAAGGGGCTCAGAAGGCATGTTTGACATTTGTATGGCTCAATTGAAGAGTAGCATCAAGGAAAGGGTTTGAGAGGTTGTTGATTCTCAGAACTCTCAGAAGACGAAGTTGGGGGCCCCCTTGACCGGATACAATTTGACATGTCCTTGTGCGCCTTGGAATGATCTGAACACCTTGCTCACACTCTCGCTATGCATTGCCTGCATCAGTTGGTTTGTAATCTGGGGTCTGTTCTTCCGATGTGGACAGCCTTAACTTCATATCCGTCCGTGTGCTCTCTTGACCAGGGATAGGAGTACAGCCATGAGGAGCGCATGGTCCCTAAATGCGCCTCTCCTTCTCCCCATCTCTGGGAAATTTATTTCTGCGGCAAGCAGAGCGTCTGCCTGCGAAAGGCACACGACAAAAGATTCTCAGTTAAAGCAGGAAAGCAGGCAAGCATTGGAAGGAGTTTAAGGAGAGGGAAGTTGGAAAAGTTGGGTAACGTGGCGCATGTTGCTCGCAGGAGCTGGAGGCCGATATGGGCGTGCAGAGATTAAAGGAGGAGCGCCGATTCGACACAGATGCTGAGGTAAACGATGCTTTCCTGCGCATGGAACGCAGAATGCTGGAGGATATGATGCGATCTACCACATCCAGGTTCTGCTTCCCTCCTCCTGCTCCCCTTTGCAAATGCCTCAGCTGCTCCCCTATTTAACCACCTGCCGGGGTGGGCCCATCTGGC
>KV908448.1:47500-50000 GCA_002005505.1 Botryococcus braunii
CTGAGATGCACTGCTGCTAGAATGCGTGGCCCCCCGGGAAAGGGCAGGGGAGGGAAGAGCCTCACAATACAAGAAGCACCACTAAGAAGCCCCCATCTTTCCCTTTCTCTCCCCCCCCCTTCCCCACCCCCACCCTCACACACACACCCTCACCCCCCTCCCCACACCCACACACACACACACACACACACACACACACACACACACACACACACACACACACACACACACACAGACACACACACACACACACACACACACACACACACACACACACACACACACACACACACACACACACGCACAGAGCTGCGCCTGCACCGTATCCTACGTAAGCAATACTTGGGGGATGACTCTACAACCCACTCGTCTGCATTGCCTTTTGTTGATTGTTATTGTGTTAGCAATCACTGAAGTTGCATATGCGGGCCATTGGCAGGCATATGCCGTGGCAATGTCTCTGCTGCTCAAGCTGGATGAGTCGGATTCCTCCCGCCTCGTAGAAACAGCCGTAGCCGCGAACGCCCGAGGTGCCCTGTTGGATGCCATTGCGTCCATGAGAAAGGTAAAGCTGGAGAATGGGTGTCTGTCCTTGCATTCCCTCCTCTCCCCTCCTTGTGTGTATAATCCTGAACGCTCCCTCTGTGTTGTTTCTTGAAACAACGCAAATTTTTCCGTCGCCCTTTCCCATCGAATTGCCATGGCGAGGTCGATTTGGCTTGCTTGATCTTGCAAGGTCGACTGAGCCCAAATGCATGGGGCATTTTATGCAAGACCGTGCCCTGGAACTTTGTGATTCCTTGTGCTACTACCGTTTTCTTCAACCTTTGGTTTAACCTCTTAGCGGCCGGGCTTTCCTTGCCGCCTCTTTGATGTTGGGCCCCGCATTTCCTCTCCGTCGCTCTCTCTGCTGATGGTGATGAAACCCTGGTTGGGGGAAGTGCTGATTTCATCGGTGACCCAGGGGGGGGGGGGCACTTCCGTGACTGCGGCTTTATCAGGGCTCGATCTTTTCAGGGCAGGGCAACTGTGAGCTCCCAACGGACGAAGTGTTAAAGGGAGAGGGTGTGCGGGGTGTCAGGAACCCTCGACGGATGCTGTGTGGGCGGCGGCGGTTGCAGCGGCCACAAAGCTGCAGAGGGTGCTGGTGGCCTTCCCCCCGCCTGCGAACTCTCCAGAAGTGCGGCTGGTCCATGACGGGCTGAGAGGCTTGGTCAAGGAGAGCGAGGCACGCTGCCTGCTGGCGGCGTACCGCAGCATCCGCATGCAGGGGGAACTTGAGGACCAGCAGACGGGCTTTGACGTCCTTGAAGCTGCCCTCCCACTGCTCCCCTGATCTTGAATCTGAAATTCCTGTAATTTCTAAAATCTGGGCCAAGGGGGTTGCGTCCGTGGACAGGCAAAGGGAGCAAGGTATTTTCTGTCGTGTATTGTCGTGTTGTCAGCAAGTGCCACGTGCGTCTTGCTTAATGAGGAGCACTGCTCTTTTTGGACATTGGTCTCTTGAGTTGTTGACGTTGATCTTTGACACGTTTAATGCCCTGTCGTCAAGCTAAGGGGTTAGGGCAACTCTTGTTAGCCGTGAAACCATTGATCGATCTCTGCTGGTGCTTAGAAAGGCCTCCACTCCGTTGGTTGGGAGGTAAGTAATATTGTTGCATACATTGGAAAGGCTGGGGGCAAATGGGCCTTCATGTATGCTACGCCTCATTACACAAGCGCTTGTTGAACTTGGCAAAACGATAAGAAAGCATGGTTAAACTCCAAATTTTGAAGCCTTATGATTTTTTACTGATGGGCCGTTGTGTTTCTGGTCTTATCTTCTTCTCAAAATCATCCGTTCCGAGTTGTTGTGTCCAAGGGTTCGAATCGCACAGGCGTTTTTCTTGATAAAGCCTTCGCCATACGCTTCAGATAGGTGATTCCTTAGTTGCACGTACAGACACCGTGCATGTGTCCCATCTTTCAGATTACGTAAATGTCCTCAAGACAGACAGCAGTATGTTCAACTTGGCCAATCACATGATCCATAAGCCTCTGAATTTTGGGTAGATGTATATTAAATCTAATATTATCTAATCTTATGTAGAACTCCCACTTGGTGTGTCAGATGGTTCTTTAACTAGATGTGAGGGGTACCATGGTAACCCTGCAGTAACACTGCAGTTGTGTCTCAAAATAAATACTTCCAGCCGGTGGAAATCAAACCTGAGTTGCAGTATTTACCTTGCACTAAACCGGAACATGCATGAAAAATATTATTTTCAGTCCCCAACGCATGGGTAATTCCCTTATAGACTAAGGTAAACAAAGACATCAAGGTCGGAGACTTGGTCTTAGAAGGTACACCAAACCTAGGGCTGATCAGATCAAATCTCAAAGGTTCCTTCGTCTTGGAGCTGACCCATTCAAGTAACATCGCCCTGCTGAGCACCGGTCAAACTCACACAACAAAGCCTCGGTACTTCCAACGGCATATGTCTCATTTAGCGAAGTATCA
>KV908448.1:55000-60000 GCA_002005505.1 Botryococcus braunii
GAAAAGAAGCTTCGACGACATATGCGTGGGCTCGGCTTGGGGTTTGATGTCAATACCATTTCCTCAGCAGTAGCAGAGCCCATGAGGGGTCTGCAGCAACAGCAGTAGCAGATGCCTCATGGGCTTGGCGAGGGGCTTTGATGCCCATCCCACTTACCTGGGCCACAGCAAGAGCAGCCTGATTGGCCGGGCAGGTGAAGAGCCTGGAAACGTTGTCACGGGCACTGTTTGTGGAGGTGCTGGACCTGAAGCGGGAACGGGCTCGGGCTCTTTTGAGCCGCACCGCCTACGGCCTTCTCCAGAATCTTCTGGGATACTGCTTGAGTGCCTACTGCATTGTCAGGTGTGCGTCTCGCCCAATCAAGCACCTCCCGAGCTATTGCATGATTGCTTGCTGCATGCTGCGATGTGCGTGTGGCCTGATTCAGAACCTCCGTTGCACATGGCCTGATTAAGAACCTATTGTGCACGTGGCCTGATTCAGAACCTCCGTTGCACATGGCCTGATTAAGAACCTACTGTGCGCGTGGCCTGATTAAGAACCCGCTTCACAAGTTTGATGCAATGGCTGCTGTGCTAACGGGCTAATAAAACCTGTTTGGCTTGAGCATGAGTGCCAAGGGGTGCTGAGTGTTGGGGTTCTGCTTCGTGAGGCCTGGGAGATTCTATTCTGGCGACTTTGAAGCTCGCATCCGTTTTATTTAGAAATTGGTGGGCTGGGTACTGCATGCCTGGCAGGGGGAGTGTTGTGATTGTGCTCACACCACCTGTGTGGATGCCCACTCTCAGCCGCTGATTTAAGCTGCCGCTGACACATTCCATGTGCATGCTTTTATCCACATGACCCCTCCTCTACATCGTGTGCCCACCTGCGTGCCCCCCCCCCCGGCGCACATGCGCACGCGCGCGCGCACACACACACACACACACACACACACACACACACACACACACACACACACACACACACTCACATAGGGACAGAGAGAGTGACAGAGGGGGGAGAAAGCTGAGGAGTTGTTCGTGCGCAGGAAGGGGCGGGTGAAAGAGGGACACTGGCATATTTGAGAGGAAATCTAAACGAAGTTTACCTATTTGGCAGGATGTACACATCTGTGAAGAGCCTAATCTTTGGAGAGGACGTGAGCTCGGATCCCTTGGGCCGCATTATTGGATTCTGCCTCTATTTTTTGTCACGGGGGCAGATCCGCATCAATGTACACCATGTCTCCCAGGTCACTCCTCCCTTGCCCTTCTTGAGCTCCTATCCTGACGCAAACAGTGTCGTCAACAAGAGACCGTGTGCTCCTGGGCTTTGTTTGCGTGCAAGGCGCACGCCTGCAAGGGGGGGGTGTGTGTGTGTGTGTGTGTGTGTGTGTGTGTGTGTGTGTGTATGTTGTGTGTGTGTGTGTGTGTGTGTGTGTGTGTGTGTGTGTGTGTGTGTGCGCGCGCGCGCGCGCGCGCGTGAGCATGCTTGGCCGATATTCTAACTGCCAGTCCTTCCTTGTCATCCGCATGATCTAACAATATCTCTAACACTCCCTTCTCACTCTACGTTCTACTGCCTCCCCACGCTAAGGTTTTGTAGGCAGCCATTAAGCACTATGGAAGCTTGCTTGTTTGCAGTACATTACGCTGTTATTTGTGGGAGGGATCAGCGTGAGCAGCCTACAGAGTTTTCTCAGGAACATGACGAAGGTACCCCTTCAGCCATTTCTCACCGTTCAGTCCTCTTTCTGCTGATGCCATCTCTCTCTCTCTCTCTCTCTCTCTCTCTCTCTCTTCTCTCTCTCTCTCTCTCTCTCTCTCTCTCTCTCTCTCTCTCTCTCTCTCTTCTCTCTCTCTCTCTCTCTCTCTCTCTCTCTGTGTGTGTGTGTGTGTGTGTGTCTGTGTGTGTGTGTGTGTGTGTGTCTCTCCTTCCCTCTCTCTCTCTCTCTGTGTGTGTGTGTGTGTGTGTGTGTGTGTGTGTGTGTGTGTGTGTGTGTGTGTGTGTGTGTGTGTGTGCGCGCGCGCGCGGATATGCAAGTATGTGTTTGTGTTTCTGGGCTGCCTTTTGTCTGGTAAACGCAAGTGTGGGGGTTGGAGGGGGCTGGCTTTGCATTGAGAGAACACACTTGTATTGTCCATCTCCCTTCACCCCCCCCCCCCGCCCCTCCCTCCCTCCCTCCCTTCTCAACAGTGTAGCATGCCAAGACCTCAGGGCTCGACAGGTAGACTTGTACACATTCTGGTATAAGAGTGATTCACTTCGAACTCTTAACACCTCTTTAATTGAAAGAGGATCACCCTTGCTTTGGATTCATGACGTAATCACATGCTCAAAGATTTCTCCAGCCGGCCCCTTAGTTCAAGTCCATGTCAGAGCTTCTGGATCAAGACAAGAACCCGTTTGTTCCTCATCCCGCTGAACAAGAGCTGCCCAGCTCGTGTGGGGCCTGCTTCATGATGTGCACTCAGTCAACTGCAGCGGATGAATTCACGCTCTGGATTGGGGCCAGATATTCTTTGCGGTGTCGGGGGAGGGCAACATGGGCACGCTGGTCCTCACCCTGTCGGAGCTGATGGGTTTCTATGCGATCTCCACCATCTTGCTCATCCGAAAGCAGCTTCCTCTCAAGTACAGGTGTCCTGACCCCTTCTGGGCGGCCCCCCCCCTCCTAGTCTCAGAGGTTGGTGCCATGTTCATTGGAACTAGCTCCCAGCTGGCGTACCTGCGCCCTCATGGAGGGTTGAGACTGCTGTTGAGACACAATCCCCCATTCGGTCCTTGTAGAGGAGGAGGAGGAGGAGGAGGAGGAGGAGGAGGAGGAGGAGGAGGAGGAGGACGAGGAGGGAGGTTTACATCTGTATTGAGAGTATGGCGAACAGGATCTTCGTGCAGTTCAAGGTGCTGTCGCCAGTCTGTCTCAACAAGTACACCATATATTTGTGGTGCTTACATAATACATATTCTCCGTGTGTGCCCGGTCAGGCACGCTTTACACTTTTTCAAGCACACAAATGTCTTGCAAGCCATAAACCTGGTTGCGACTTGTTTCACTGGTATGATTATGAGCACTCGCTCATCAATACTCGGAGGAAACCTTTTGCCTTCCGTGTGGAGTCAAATGGGCAGTGTACTGCCAATACCACTTGTACATTGTTACCAACCATGGTGGTTTGCAACTCACCACAGTTTCCCATAACTACCGCGCATGCTGCGGTCCATCCAAGTTGTAGGTAGAAATATGAGATGGAGATTCTTGGGGTTGTGTGGCGCAGAGATATCATCGCAGATGTGATGGGCGGGGAGCTCGAGTTCGAGTTCTTTCATCTCTGGTTCAATTCTTTGTTCCTGGCGAGCGCCTTCCTGACGTTCCTCCTCTTTTATGTGCAGTACCATTTCCACGACCTCCCGTCCGAACTGCCAATGTATACTAGAAGTGCTCGCCATGAATGAAAAATCCTGGCTCCACTCAATCGCGATCCAAAGTTTTTGTACTAACAGCGTGTACGGCACCATAACTGTAATCAGTCATTTGATCGGTCCATGGAGGTTCAGTTACGGTTTTGTAAAATTGCGTCAGGGTTGGAATCAGTAAAACGCTTTGGAGGGCTGACTTGGTGGGTTAGTGTGAGGCCATGCCGCAAAGAGTCCACTGTTTTTGCATAGACAGTGTTTAACTGTCAGTGGATACTCGTGAGGCCTTGGCCATGCCAAGCTCCTTTATTTCTTTCGTGCAGGGCCGTGGGCCATGCCACTTTGAACAACTATCTTTGCCGAAGTGCATGACTAGGACTTTTACTCGTGAGGCCATGAGAGCTCGGCTATGTAGCAGCAGTATATCCGCGATATACATTTAAGCAAGAATCTCCACTTGTCAATGCAAGCTCGTAAAGGTCAAGCCAGGTTTACTTGACTATCCTTTTCTTACACCGGATAATCGTCACAGCATATGCAGGGTTATGCATCACTAAGTTCATTTCAATCGAATACTTTACTGCAAGAGAAGAAGAGTTTTTATTACGATCGGCGATAAGCTATTTGGCCATTGACATTGATATTTCCAAATGCGTATTTATCAGTATGTAAGCTAACATTATGGTAACTACTGGCATGTTTGTTGCATTTTAGTTGTCGAAAGCAAGAAATTCAGTTGTCGTGGAGCGCTGTCATCCCAGCAGCCTCACTCAGCTACACAGATGCAACGTCAGCCGTTTTGCAAATTTGCTAGAAGATCCCCCAACAGCAAGACTATACGGTATATCCCCCCCCCCTTTCGACTAAAAGGGAATTACGCGAGCGCGCTGACACACACACACACACACACACACACACACACACACACACACACACACACACACACACACACACACACACACACACACACACACACACACACACACACACACACACACACACACACACACAGAGAGAGAGAGAGAGAGAGAGAGAGAGAGAGAGAGAGAGAGAGAGGAGAGAGAGAGAGAGAGAGAGAGAGAGAGAGAGAGAGCGGGGGGGGGGACCGCAAAGAAGAAACCACACGATCCTTGCTCGAGGCAAGCAAGAGGCGGATGGCGCACATGCTGTTCAATTGGACATGCGTGTGGAGGTCTTGAATCCCCGCAAGTTATTTGACTTGATCTGCAGTGGTCAATCACAACGTCTCCCAGGCTAACAACACTTTGTAGAACCTCGTGGTCCAGTTCGAAAGGCACCTCGTCAACTAGGTACAGTCACACACCACACGCTCTTCAACCATCTCAGGTCTGATTCAACCCCAATTGCACTCAGCTTTGCAAGGCTTTGCACGGCAACACACAAAAATGAAGACGCAGAAATAGACATGAATCTACATAGATGCTGAAGAACATGGGAACCTCGCCCTCCGTCCTCCCCCCCCCCTCCCTCCTTCCTCTCTCTCCCCTTCTCTCCCCCCTCCCCCCCCCCCCCACACACACACACACACACACACCACACACACACACACACACACACACACACACACAGAGGCACACAC
>KV908448.1:62500-67500 GCA_002005505.1 Botryococcus braunii
ATTGACCTTGCGCTGGTCCATTCCCAGCTGGCAGATGTCCGCCTGGGCCCAGCTGGCATCAGCATTAGTGTACTGCTGATGAGTGCTTCAGAGGCGCTCATGTACAGCTACCAAGAACCCCATTGCCGACACGGCTGCAACTGCGCAGGACGTTGATCAAACCTTGAAGTTTAAGCTTCTGGTTAAACTTTGAAAGGAGGTTCTTTGCGGTCCCGCCCCCCCGCCCACCCCGGGAAAAACAAACACACACACACACACACACACACACACACACACACACACACACACACACACACACACACACACACACACACACACACACACACACACACACACACACACATAGAGAGAGAGAGAGGGGGGGGAGAGCGCGGGGGAGAGAGAGAGAGGGGGGGGGCAAAAAACTGTTTAATTCACTTTATTGTTGATTTATGCAAGTTTTATTCTGCTGATGGCAGGAACAGACCTTGAGAAAGAAGATGTCAGCGCACTGCATGCAGGGGTAGAAGATCTGAGCGGCTGAGAGGTCGTCGGTCTCGGCCCGGCCCATGATCTGGCTGCAGCGGATGATGCGCTTCAGATTGTTCTTGCGCGCCACATCCATTACCAGCGTCCAATACTCCCCTGGCTGCTTGTTGATTTCCTCGCTCGCACTGAGGAATAATACCTGCACGCGCGGCCAGCTTCCTTAGGGATCAGGCACGGGAATTGTCCCAGGAGCACTCGTGTAAATCGCCTGCAGCGCTCATGCTTCATACTTATGCAGCGCGCGCGTGAGGGAGGGAGGCAGGGATTGAGGGAAAGTGTGTGAGGGAGAGGGAGGGAGAGAAAAAGGGGGGAGAATTGAGAGGGTGTGGAGAAGGGGGGGGGGAGGGGGCAGAATTGAGAGAGGAAAGAGACAGATAGAGGGGGGGGGAGAGAGAGAGAGAGAGAAGGGGGGGGGGGGAGGAAGTGTGTATGTGTGTTGGGGGGGGGGGGAAGTTGTGAGCAGGCGCGTGCTCGAATACTTCTTTCTTTTACATGGGCACTAGGTGGTGGGGCAGTCACAAAGACGATGAGCTTAAGGTCCTGCGCTAGAAAAGAAGCTAACGATCAAGAGGCGGAGGTTGGCGAACGTGAAGGCATAAATACTCCTTCGGCGGGCCCGGACGACGCATTTTTAATCAGTATACTTCAAAGATCTTGGGACAGGTACGAGTGCCCTTAGAGAAACGGAAAAGGGATGATGAAGTTACATGAGCACCAGCGAAGGAGGCGGGAAGTAAGAGGAGAATCAGGAGGGGGCAGGGGAAGGGGAGCCAAAGTAGACAGGCAAGGGAAAGAGCATTTGTAAATTGTTTCCAAGAGGGATGGGGAACGTGCGAGGTACAAGGAACCTGAGTTTTTAAAGTTGAAAATTAGCCATATCTGTCAGGTAGGCGATTCCAGAGAATTACACAACATGATTTGCACAGTTGAAAAACCAGCCTTACTTATCTATGTAGGTATCTGCTTCACAAAAGTTCAGCATTATGCATAAGCCGAAGCAATGTAATCAGGAATAAGCAGAAGCCATCAAGCTGCCCACCTTGTCCCCAATGCGCTCCATTCCCACAGCTTTCCAGATCTCAATCATGTATTCTCCCACAACCTGGATCTTCTTCAAATCGCCGCCCATTTTGTTGTTCAATTGCGCAAACCAGTCTGCCACCCTGCGCAACACTGTGTATGCTTTCTCCCGTGCTTCACAATCATTGATACCCCTGGCAGCTGTGCCTCCTCATCTCTTTTAAATCCTGTAGTGTGTTGACACAGAAGACAGCTGAGGCTTCTGTGAATATAGATATGCTGCACAATGCCAGCTTGAGCCTGATGTTGATTGCTTGAAAGCCCAGACATGCACATGAAGCGCGGTGCAGTTCTGAAACAAGGCATGCAATTAACGTTGGTAGCACTGCTGGGTTGATTTTCACGCACCAGAATTTAAATGTGACGCCAGCTCTTGTAAGCTTGTTTACATTTAAAGCCTTCATGACTCCCTGTACACAGCTTCAGGAGATGAGTTAGCAACGGGGTGTCGCACACAGCAGTTGCTACATCTGTACAACCCATCCATGCGTTGCACATATAGCTTCAATCAACTTGGCAGAGCAGTCCCAGAAAATAGTAACTTCTAGTAGACGTTCCTCCATTCCTCAGCGATACCTGTGCAATATGCATCCGGCCTGAAGGCTCAAACCCGTCGTAAGCAATGGGGTTTGGCTTCTTATCCAGAAGGTTTCGCAGTTCATCTTCTTGTATACACTCCTCTGCAACGCTCCGACACAAGGTGTACTTCTCATCCAGTGTTAGCCTGCGTGAAACCGTCCCTGTGAGGTGCATAGGTAGCTCCGAGAAATGCTGTTCCATATCGCATTGATCGAATGTAGTTTGATACAGTACGACATTTCAAACTCACTCTCGATCTGTATGAAGCAACTCCCGTAACTTCTCTGTGATGTCATCAACGCTGGCAACAGGCGCCGGTGGTTGCACGTCAACAGCAGTATCTGTTGACATATTGGCTATTCAAACTTAAATTTTAAATGCACTGGGGCAGCTACACACAAGGCTGCAGAACCTAGGATCGAAACACGGATCAGTGCGCCGCCGCACGCAAATGTTCTCCTTTCCTCAGAGTTTATGAGCCAAACGTTTCATCTCAATATACTTGGACGAAAAGGGATCAGCTGGCACATAGGCAGTTCTAAAATACGCCGTCCTGTCATTGCTCAAGTGCGAACATTCGTACGGCTTGACGACGTACGAGCTGAGCTGTACAACATGCTGGTGTTAAGTACAACTGCGATTTGCTTGCCGTCCCCCCGCCCCCCCCCCTCTTATCTCTCTTCATACAGTTTCACTTGTGCTGTGTAGGGTCACCGTGGGAAATAGCTAGATGCAGAATCACACGTGGGAGGTTCATTTTGTGTGTGTGTGTGTGTGTGTGTGTGTGTGTGTGTGTGTGTGTGTGTGTGTGTGTGTGTGTGTGTGTGTGGGTGTGTGTGTGTGTGTGTGTGTGTGTGTGTGTGTGTGTGTGTGTGTGTGTGTGTGTGTGTGTGAGAATGCGGCTGTATTTGTTGGGCGGATGGGTGTTTGGGGATACTTAACATTTTTTAATTTCAGTCGGGAGTGCACGGCTATGGGGCCTAAGGTGTTAAAATCTCATCAATATTGGGGTGGGAGTTCAGGGCTCTCGCCCCCAGCTTCCTTCCTTCCCCCTGAGACTTCAGGCTTAATCAGTGCCGGTCTGCTTGCATCTGCTTGCAGATGACTTGGAGCACCCTCGTTCCCTTAATGTGGTTGGGTTCCAGCCGCTGCTTTCATCGTTTCATTGGTTTCTTCACTCTGGCATGTGCCGCTAGCAGTTGCGTTTGACGCATGTTGGATCTGGGCCTCCGAGTCGTTCAGGTCTCTACTGCCTGCTGGGACTCGGACACTTTGCATGGTGTACCTGTGTGCACTGTCGCATTGCATGCGACTGGGAGAGTGTACTGAAGGTTGCATCTCTCCACGACATAACTGTACAGCCAGATCGTGGCTCCTCTGAATGTCACATGGATGCAGCGATTGTTTACGGCATCTCCCTAGCTCTGCCTGGCCATCTTTTTGTAAAGGTGGGTTCATTGGAGCTTTGGGGCTGGTGATATGTTTCAACAACTCAATGCTGGTTATGTGCGTTGTGTGGGTCGAACAGACGGGAATAGTGGATAAGATATGTAATCACGTTTTGCTTTGAGACATGTGGGAAGGCGGGCGGGCGACGCTAGGCAGGGCAACAACACTTGTTGTGCTTATCATTATCATCAAATTCAATGGTTTATGACATTTGGTAAGCGAATCTGGTGTTTATGTTGCAAGTGTGAGCTCCGTCCATGTGGGTCAGCTCTTCTACAACCACGTGGCATTGTCAGGAGCGGCCATGACTACGTAGTGTATACATGTATACAGAGCCTCTGCAGCTGTAGCTAACAGGGCATCCGCACCTCTGATAGGGCGACTACGAGTCCGCTGACGTTGCTGCTCGGATTCGGGGCGGGGAGCGTGAAGAAATCCCTATTTGGACGGAAACCAGATACACTGGGATGGCGCTTCCCGGACATATACACACATGCGGCTAGCGGCAGAAGCCGAGTGGCTCGGGGACCCCGGCCACGAGGCCGAGTGTTCAGTGGTGGCCCCGAGACCTGCCGCATCCTGTATGCGTGTGTGCGGGCCCCGGGGTCTATACATATATATTCATGTGTTCATGAACGCTTTGTCTACATGTACGGCAAGCAGTATATACTGTGCTGCACAGTCTGTGCATGCTCGGGGCCTACTTGTGTAGCCAGCAGTACTGCTGGCTGTACCAGTGCACACTAGTGTATATATCCGGAGGGATCCTGGGTCATACGTGGACCACCAGCAGTGCACTTGCACAGTGCAAGTGCGCTGCTGCCGGGAGCATTGGGGTGGGCGTTTAGAGCTCTCGCCCCCATCTTCCTTTTCCGTAGTGCAAGTGCAAGTTGCACTGGGAGTCTCCCAGGGCCTGGGGGGGTCTCAAGGCCATTGGAAGTCCCCTGAAACCGTCCGAACTCGAGGGCAAGCCCTGGACTGCGGGTGGTCCAGCAGTGCTGGAGTCCAGCAGCTGATTCAGCACTGCGGCCCGCTGTCAGCGGGTGCAATTTCCTCGATTCGATTTCGGTCGCAGCTGCCGAGAACGCCTGCCCGAACATGCAATTTGGCTCGAATACCATGTCGCCTACGATCTCGCTCACATAAAAGCTGCTCAGCTCGTCCAGAAGCAGTGACGATGCTAAAAAGGGGTATTCTGTTTGTTAATGTGAAATATTTTCAGGCTACGGCAGTATCTTGCAGTGCTTTGTCTTCATCAAGGAGACAACAGTTCCGATGCAGAACATCAGCAACCTCGTACTTATTTTTTTAGTAAGTGTCAGTCTTGTGCCGTCCTCCAAGGTAATAATCTAAATTCCTGAGAA
>KV908448.1:72500-80000 GCA_002005505.1 Botryococcus braunii
GGTGTATATACAGGAGTGCTGTACAATAGTATAGTACTTTACCTAGAGGAGATCTGTAGTACACAGCTGGCTTAACGTCAACCTCATGCATCACGTGACCATGAGGTACGGCGTAGGCACTAATTAGTCACTCATAGTTATAAGTCTTAGTTAGCTAGGAAATGGCAAGTACCGCTGCGCAGGGGCATGCCGTGCCTTCGTGAAGAGAATGGTTGATGTAACCTTGTGCAGATCGTCCAGCCGGAAGGTATTAATATTAACATTAATGGTGCAATATTGGGCCAGCTAATGTTCGAAAGGGTTGCAGGATAATCTCAGTGATATTCAGACATAGTTTTATTGCAATTGCAGTCCCCTTGAACTGCAAAGAGTCTTATTGTAATTGCCTTGAAGTCCCATGCAATTGCCTTGATATCCCAGCGACAGTATCCCACTGCTAGAGGCATTCTGACCTCGCAATTCTGGCCTGGGGAACCAGGGGTTTGAGGATAGTCCCTTGCGTACCCTCCTGATCTCCCCAGGAATCAGTTAGAGTTGGGTCCTGAGGCCTGGGGAAGGAAGTTTGGAGTTACACTCCCATGCAGGTCCCTCCTGGTCTCCCCGAAATTGATCGGAGTTAAATGGGCAGACCTGGGAAAAAGTTTGTGAGTCACGAGAATGCAGTACACCACTTTATTGTGGGTCACCAGATTATGCAGTAAACTTTTCGAGCTCTCCCAGTCCCACTCCAGGCCCCCCCCCCCCCCAACACACACACACACACAGCCGTTGCCAATATGGCGCCCTTTCGCATATTTGAGATACGATTAGTAAAGGATAGGAGAAAGGATAAACAAGAGGGGGTTTCATATGAAACCCCCTCTTGCATTCTGACCTGGCAATCGAGGTACCCCCCGGGCCCGCTATGTGGCCCACATTAGGCATAGGCTCCATGCACGGCCATATGGCCTGTGCTCCCACAGAGGGGGGTGGGGGATCCCTGTCTAAAAGGAAATTGCGATGATGGGGTCCCTCGAGGCCTCCTGAGAATCAAAGGCATGCATGCAGTGACGGCCACGGCAGCGAATTGGCTCCATGCCCACTTGTATGCAAAGGCTTTATGCCCAATTGTTTGTGATGTGCACTCAGAGCCTCTAAAGCGTACTCAGGATCATTTTAGATGTCTGGTTTTCGAGAGATCTGGAAACACAGGTGCACTGCACTGCATGCAGCTGGTGACCTGTGCCCTATAGTACACTAGGTAACGTCGACGTCATAACTCATCATAACTGCGTAGACGGCATATATGGATGATAGCAGGTGCCGTATGCCGTTATAATAGCTTTGTAGCGTCACTAAGAAGGCCTGTTGGTATTAGTGTACTAGCAGCACTTCTTCGTGACGTTAGAAAACTGTGTAAAACCGCATGCACCGCCTGCTATCGTCGGTACGCACTAGTATACTACGTAGAATGGGTTTTCTCCCAAACGACTCCCAAAAATTCCCTAGAAGGTGTATTTTGGGAACCCGTTGGGAATGTTTTGGGAGTCCTTGGGACCAGTACGGGAACACTTTGGGATCCAACCTTTTGGGACCTTCGAATAGACTGGCAGGTATGGGAGTGTTTCGGGACAATGTTGGGATGGCATTGGGACCCCATTTGGGACTGTTTTGCAATGAAAACGGGAGGATCCCAAGAAACTGTAATTTTGGGACAGTCTCAAAAGCATAGCTTTGGGACGTGTTTGGGAGGAAGTTGAGATCTTCCCATATACGTATTTTTCGGGACTGGGTTGGGTTCCTCTTTGGGAGCCTTGTTTCGGAGTACTCCCATATGGGACTCGTTGGGAGGCCTATGGGACAGGCTAGGGCTTTGTTTGGGAATTCCCAAAATGATACAGTTGGGAAGAGTCTGGGATATGCATTGATTGGGACGTCCATATGGGGTGTTTGTGAAGTGGTTAGGTATTCCCAAACAAAGATCTTTACCCTATACATTTCTGTTGCTAGGAGAGGCACCCTGCAGGGGTTTTGGAGCTCGTCATGGGTACACTTAGTAGCTAACAACCATGTACAGATTTCACTTGCAATATCGTTGAGCAATCTCAACAAGTTCCAAGTGCTTAAACCCTTGAGTCTGTGTTTCAATGAAAGGATTCATGACTATATTATATGGAGGCTGCTGACAGAATATTACAAGCAGGAGTTCTGCAAATTTGTGGCTAAATGCTGCAGAAACAACTGAAAGCTGCCAAGTTCTGGCCCACATGTGCAGGGTAACACTTGCTCAAAATTGTAGGTAACTGGCACCTCAACTGTGAAACTGTGCTTACATATGTTTTATAAGGACAATTCTGACACCCTTGTCCAACACGTGCCTCCCATTGAAGGTTTTAGATCGATTGTTGTGCCATACATGCAAGAAAAGAATAAAAAGTTCCCATTAGTACTGCAGGATCTTGAGGTCCACTAGAGGTCAATCAAGCTTACAAAGGTTACAAACAGCCCTTCTTAGTGACGTTATAGACTTATCTTGAACCGCATGCACCACCTGCTATCATCGGTACCGGCTATAGCATGCAGACATAATGAGTTATGACGGTGACGACACCTAGTGTACTCTAGGGCACAGGTCACCAGCTGCTTGCAATGCTGCAATGCACCTGTGTTTCCAGATCTCTCGAAAGCCAGACATCTCAATATTATCCAGGGTGTCAGAGTCTCCGTTTAAATTCGTGGACGTGATTACATTACCGTTTTCTGACCGACAGCACACGAGGGATTCTTGCAATTGTAACTCAAGATTGCCCAGCTATCGAGTGCTATCTACAGCTTTGTGCCTACTTCCACACCTCAATCTGATAAGTAAGACTTGCCACCTTATGCATCTTAAAGCGTGGAAGTGGGCAGATGTGCGGAATTGGGCAGATGTGCGCACGCGGCACACGTAACAGCGTCACCTTATTTTTCATTATGCAATGTCCACCTATCTGCTCAGCAGGACAAGTTAGTAATATTCCTGTCAACACCAGATTCGGTGGTCCATATCACCCACGCGACTGGAGAATGTTCCACCAGATCTGCTTGTCTAACTTTGAATCTGTAGCGGCCTTTCATTCCGCACATGCCCTTGCTAGTACCGCTGCACCATTTTCCTCACGTTTCAATTCGTTCTCGAATTCTGAGATTGTTCCTCATTCTGAGGGTGTTCCAAGCCACGAGATGGTTCGATGCAATGAGTTCTATAAATTCTTGGTCTAGGTACGCCTGGCAAGCCTCTCATGGCCACCTTGAAAGCTGTCAATTCTGTCTATTCTGAACGCTGCCATATTCTAGAGGACGAATGCCTAGGCTGATGGCCTCTTTATCATCACTGATGATGATTGCATGTTTTTCCTCGCAGACCGTCCTTGCCACAACATGGGACTGGGGACGGCAAATCTCGGGTATCAAATAGGAAGGGGTTATTCGTTTTAATTATTAGAATTACCCCGAAAACCGGAACATGAAGCACGGTGCGTGTCTTCAGACGATGGGATATAATCCATCTTAACACCTTTAAAGCACTGACATATTCCAAAAACAGAACTCTTTCATTGGTGGTGCAGTCAGTGGTGCACCAGCTTGGGCCCCACATCCTTTAAAATTGGAATCAGGCCCTAGCCACGACAATGACCAGGCATGGTACCCATACCCCCCCCCCCCCCCGGGCGGCTCGCAATGGTCACACATACACCGAACCCGATCATATTCCTGGGTATTGTGATGCGGTCAATCACTCCCAACACCACTTTAGGCGCGTGCAACGTGACAACAGAGCGCCATGTGAGCTGCAGTTAGCTAGTTGACGACGCAGACCTGATCTCCGTTGATGAGGGGGGTGGACGGCAACGGGATTTGTGGGTTGTACTGGATGAGCTTGCCCAGGTAGTAGTTCACATCTGCGCCACTGTTGTAGTACTGGCAGTGAAATGCTTGTGCGACCCTGAAGGGGGTATCGCCCGCCTCGGCATATCCGATCTGCGGCCGGTCCCCACCACCGCAGGAGCTCAGTCTTGCGACCCCGTGTTGACAGAACGCTTGGGGTAACTGTAAGTGTGCTGAGTAATTGAGTGATTTGGGTTTGATGTACAGACAACTCCTGACAGCTTCTCTCACTCAGAGGCGAAGCTCGCGCTGACCAGGGCGGACAGTCAAGCCGACCGTTGCTCTGCCTCATGATCCCGAACATTTAAGCTTCAACTCGTTTTCTTCCTCTTCCACATCCTCCTAATAATCCCTTATCTCCTCTCCTTTTCCTCCAACTGTTAGCCCTTTCATTTCCTTCCTCCAACTTGTCATGACTATATACTGAAATTAAAATATTATTGCTTCAGAGATTACTTCAGCTGCAGGAGTTGAGAAGGCTTTCACCATCCTGATAGCTGCTTATAAATAGCCAGAACTGAAAAGTTGAACCTCCAGAAAGTTGCAAACAATCAGTCCTAATTATAGAGTGCAACGCTCCAGGCTTGTGGTAGAATAAAGGAATCATATGCTGTAGAAGTAAGGTATGTTTGTTTACCTGTGACTGAGGGCATCCAGAGGGGTATCCATGGCCCCCGTTGGGACCCACAGCGCCGACATTTTGCAGACGGCGGCGACCAAACACTCGTCCTTGGGGGAAGCATATCTGTACCCGCCAAGATCCCAGCCATGCTAAGGACCACGTCTGGATACATCTGTTAGCAATGGGGATGATCAGTCATTCATGTCAAGAAATTCTCTCTCTCTCTCTCTCTCTCTCTCTCTCTCTCTCTCTCTCTCTCTCTCTCTCTCTCTCTCTCTCTCTCTCTCTCTCTCTCTCCCTCTCTCCCTCTCCCTCTCCCCCCTCTCCCCCCCTCTCCCCCCCTCCCCCCCCCCCTCCCCCCCCCCCCCCCCCCCCCCCCCCCCCCCCCCCCCCCCCCCCCCCCCCCTCCCCCCCCCTCCCCCTCCCTCTCTCCTCTCTCTCTCTCTCTCTCCTCTCCTCTCTCTCTCTCTCTCTCTCTCTCTCTCTCTCTCTCTCTCTCCTCTCTCCTCCTCCTCTCTCTCCTCCTCACTCACACACACACACACACACACACACACGCACACACACACACCACACACACACACACACACACACACACACACACATGTATGGGCTTAAACACACAGACACACGCACACACACCCTCCCTTCCTCTCATCACCAGCCCATTTCTTCCTCCTGGCCGCCCTAAGCAGGTAGGGTGGGGGTGAGGCAGGAGGGAAGCAAGGAAACAAACAAGGTTTAAGGTGGGGGGATCTAACGACAGAGGAGGAAGGGGGAAGGTGGGTGAATCAAGACCTAGACTGTAGCTGAGAGAAAGAATGTCAAGGCGGTGGAGTGAGATTGATCAATAGATTGATTGATTGACTGACTTATTGATTGATTGATATCGGGATGCTTCGCACCGGGTCGCCAGGAATGAGAGGGAGGTTGGGCATCCAGTTGAACTGAGGGTTCAGCCACAGCAGTTGGGTGAGGTACGCGGGAGCGGAGATACATCTCTCCGTTTCCTCCCAGCTCTGTGCATGCTCCAGAGGTTTGGCCTCCTTCCGCCTCCAGTAGTACCCGGACAGTAGGTTGGGCTGCATGATTGCCATTGGGCCTCAGTCAGCCAAAGTGGTATTTTCAGTCCATCATGCTTGCTGCCCATTCCCTCTTGCGTTCTTCCCATCTGTGTGTGTGTGTGTGTGTGTGTGTGTGTGTGTGTGTGTGTGTGTGTGTGTGTGTGTGTGTGTGTGTGTGTGTGTGTGGCGGGGTCTAAACCGTCTCTCTCTCTCTCTCTCTCCTCTCTCTCTCCTCTCTCTCTCTCCTCTCTCTCTCTCTCTCTCTCCGTGTGTGTGTGTGTGTGTGTGTGTGTGTGTGCGTGCGTGCATGCGTGCATGTGACCCTGTGTGTGTGTTGGTGTATCCCTTGTGTGTGTTGGTGTGAGGGTGCTGGGGCAAAGATGTGACGGGGTTCAACCCTCCTCTGCCTTCTGGATCTGAATACCTTAGTAAGTCTCCTCTCTGTGTCCGTCTCCCCAGGTGCTTCTGGTGTAAGCACCTCCTTCCCCTCTACTTCGAGGATGACTAGGTATCTGTAACTATGTCTCTCAGAGCTTTTAATTAAGGCAAACGCACCCCCAGGGGGCGGGGGGGGGGGGGGGGAGGGGGAAGAGTATGCAGAGGAGGGAATGAGAGATGAAAAAGGGAAAAAGTGGTTTGAAAGACTGGCATAGAGGGAGAAGGAGGGAGCATCACAAGCAGGGAGCAAACGTGTTCATGTGCATCGTCCACCCACGCCCATCCACAGTTTGTCAGCAGTGTTTGTGATCATGTCACGGAGAGCCACTTTGTAGCGAATGATTACTTTCATTGCTAGGGTTCATCTGGATTCAGCTTACAATAGTACGTTGTTCAACCCCTGTACCGTGTAAACCGTAGCGTATACAATTTCCATAAGTTCCAAAATGGTTAGCTAGTTCCTTACGTTTGACCTAAAATGTATCCTTTTTGAGATTGGTAAACTCTTCCTCAGGTGAACAGTTGAATGAGGCTGGTTAGACAGAAGTTAAGCACCTATTGCTTGGAGGATCGCGGATTGCATCTCTGGATCTTGCGACGGTGCCTCCATGGCTTGCACCTTGTCTCCTGCAGCAGCGTTTTTCAAAGGTTTAGGAAATTTGTTTCACAAATAATACCCTTTGTCGTCGAGTTCTAACGATTGGAAATAGTGGTCAACCAGAGTCGATCAGTTTGCTACACGACGTTTGTCCTGACTACGTCGGTCATGGCCTGCACCTGAATTAGGTGTGAAAACTGCTGCTTCAGATTCTCCATTCGATTCATTCTGGTTCATTAGGGGCAAAGGGCTTTCTGCCGTAGAGGGCACTCCGTTGTCGAGTAATTTCCGCGCTACACCCTCCTGCATAGCCGAGGACGTAATTGACATAGGTACTCAAATGATCTCTTGCATTTCCAATACTCAGCCTGTATGAGAACGAGTTATCACCTGGGATGACGAGACACTGCTGGCGGCTACAAGGACTAGAAGTCCTAGCGCGCTGATGTTGTTCATCGGAACTCTCGGCATTATATTTATAATGAGGACAACGCAGATGGTATCGCAGCCGACAAGATTTAAAGCTCGCAATCAGTTCAAAAAGCGTTTTGTCGAAGATCGTCTGCTGCTAGACGACCCGAGCAGACCTTAATATGCGGGATTGATTGGAGCCGACATGTGTTGCTAGCATTCAGAATCGAGTCGCATGTGCCTGCACGCTTTCCGGGCAGCTGCCACCGATTGAATCGAAAAGCGGTGTCCTGCCGTGGGACTGCCATGTGCTGTAAGCTGCTCGGGATTCGCACTCAGATGTATGCAAACGCGGGTTCACAACCCAACTTCTCGTGGCCTATTAAATTATATACTATATGCTGTACTCACTTTCCCTCTAAAAGTGGAGGTTCCAGGGACCTAGCAGCCCCGGGGTTGCT
>KV908448.1:83631-93631 GCA_002005505.1 Botryococcus braunii
TGCCCTTCACTGCAATGAGGAGCCACAAGACACAAACAAAGCATCTAAAGATAGAAGCTTGGATACATGTGATGGATTTCACCCATCCTTACCGTATGGTGACGACGTTGGGCGTCCCCAACGGCTACTTTTTTGACCTGGTTTTTTTTCCATTCGTCAGAGGCCCGAATTGTGTGTCTGAAATTGTTATAAGCTGGAATGGCTTCTGCAGGATTACTTCAGAACCACCTTGGTTTGGCCAACTAAACTGGGCCCTGTGGCATCTAGGCCACAATGCAACTCTGTTACGAGAAAGTCCTTCCCAAACTTATTGCAAACGTTATGTTGGGCGAAAATCTTCCCAAATACTGTAAGTCAACCCAAACAATTTTCAATTAGTATGTGAGCAGGGTGTATTGTAGTTCCACAAACAGCGTGCTCACTTGGACTAAGATGATGTGCTTTGAAGTCCTAAGGCTCCCTTCAAAAGGGGGGGAGGGAGTGACTGTGAACTTAATATTGCCACCTGCACGACTTTATTTTTCTTTTCCCCTCACTCTCAAACCCAACTCTGCACCACCCCTATTGGTATGTGGAGTGTTCATTCATGTTTTCTCCTTCATGCTTCCGGTCTGCTAGCACTGGTCAAACTCTCCCCAGCCCCACATACCATTTCTGTCATTTTCAATGCCTGCACTTCACCCACTCGCAGATGCACCACTTAAGTTCATAAGGCTCAGGCGAAAAGCTGGGCCTGCAGCAGAGTTAACTATTGGAGAAAGCGTTGTACTGTTGGATGTTTATACATGCACATAATACGTACAGCGCGTTACCATAAATATCATTACCATAAATATCATTGGTAATAATTTGTCAACTTTTATTTACGTTCGTACTGCAGCACATTGCACGTGTGCCTGGATGTTTACTTGCACCAGAGCATGAGTGGTAGGGGCAGCAGGCCCAGATTGTTACTTGTACCTCATATGTGCTGTGCTTTCTGTCTCTGTGTGTGTGTGTGTGTGTGTGTGTGTGTGTGTGTGTGTGTGTGTGTGTGTGTGTGTGTGTGTGTGTGTGTGTGTGTGTGTCTGTGTCTGTGTCTGTGTCCTGGTCTCATGTGAAAGTGACAGCATGCATGCCGTTACTTTGACGTTTGATCGCGTAGTACGGCTATTATGACTGGGGGTTTATGCGTTACTTATATTTTTCTATTCTGAACATATCTGGGTAATTTATGGGTTACAGCACTTGAGAAATGCCATTGTCATGGGACAGTTTGGAGATAGTGCGTAAGGAGAGGCACTAGAGACAGCAAATCAACCTGGACCACCTCCAAATGCGCCCCCCAACGCCAAGGTACTTCACATATACCTAACCCTTGAATGTTACGTGCCATCGGAACTAGCTCTGTGCCTTTCTTTGGACTCAACTGTATGCCTTTACTGGATAGTAAGGTCTGGCCTGCAGTCAAGCTCTGTCACTTCCTGGTCACTTTTTACAGTCTGGAGTCTCGTCACTAGCCTGCAACACTGCTATGTAAGCAGCAGTGTCGGACAGTCCAAATTTGTTTTGCCAGAGGGTGAACACTGCAACAAGCCTGCCAAAAAGCAACCAGTCCCAAACGTCTCCCCAAAGGCAAAGGCCCCCTCCCGCCGAGAAGGTCCTCCCCCCCCCCCCCCCCCCCTCATTAAGATCTGTGTTGCCCAACCTTTCTCCTTGCTAGTATCAGGAATGCAGTGGTGTCTCCGTGCCACATGTGTCTGTGTGTGTGTCTGCATGCACGTGTGTGTGTGTGTGTGTGTGTGTGTGTGTGTGTGTGTGTGTGGTGTATGTGTGTATGGGTGTGTCTGTGTGTGTGTGTGTGTGTGTGTGTGTGTGTGTGTGTGTGTGTGTGTGTCTAGACAGATCTGTGTGTGCATGAGCGTGTGTATGTGTGAGCGCACGCGCACGTTTGAGTGTGGGTGGGTGCGTGCATGCGCTCTTGCGTGCGTCTCATCGTGTGCCTCATTGCTGCATTGACTGCAGTTGCCTCTGACTTTGCAGCTGCCTTTGCAAAGTTTCGTGGAGTGTTGCGGTGGTCATGCCCGTGCACAGCATATGCATCAAACCTTGCAAGTTTATTGACACCCCCGTGCCTTCTGCTGCCAGGAAATGGGGCACGTCTCGGACGCTCAGTTTTCTTGGGAGGAACAGAATAAGAAGGCAGCACGGCAAAGGCAATGTGTACATATAAGCTCGCCAAGCAGCATTGGAGTTTCGTCTCCCTTGAGTCTGTCAAAGATAGCTTGCCTCCCGCTGATAAGGTCTGTGCACCACTTCCCTCAGATCTGTGTCGCCCAACTGGGCCTGCTACCAGTTAGGTAAATTCTGGTCCGGTTATGTACCATGGCCTGGGGCCTGGTGCACTTTTCAGTATTTTATCAATGTTACAGCATAGGACCATTAAAACTAGGTCCTCACATAAGGTTGGTTTATCCGTCTGCATCTCATCATGCCCACTGGGCTGGATTGATGTAATTATTTACCTTTTCATGAGATACATGAGTCTCAAGTGTCATGAACCCTGCCACACTCGTGGGAATGTTTGGTGAACCACTGATGAGTTGTTCCCGAATTATTGCCACGGCTTTGGCAGGGGAATTTAAGGACGACACATGGGGGGTGGGGGATCCCCCATCCCCCATGGAGAGGAGGCGGAGTCTTATTAAATGGGATGAGTTACGCATTAGCTGCAGGTGCTCAGATTTATACTCCACTTGTGCTCAGCTATCCAATATCCTAGCTGACCTGACATGAAATGATCATCATCATGACGTGCCTTGAATTAAGAAGTCTGTCATATATGGCTATGTACGTTTTTGAAATGCCATTTTATAGCGGCTTGGTCCTGCAGGGTAGCTGATGAGGATGAAGCAGGTGATGAGGACACTGAAACAAGTCCTCGCAGCCAGCACAGGCCAGCAAAGCGGGGACGAGGTTCATCAAGGGTTCCTTGATAATGAGCCTCCGCAGCAGGGCAAGGGGAAGGTAAGTCATCTTTCATTATGCCTTTCTATCATGCCTACTTCATTGTTCACATCAGTCTGTATCACAGAAGTTGTGTGTGCGTGCGTGCGTGTGTGTGTGTGTGTGTGTGTGTGTGTGTGTGTGTGTGTGTGTGTGTGTGTGTGCGCGCGCGCGCTTAGGGTTTCCTCTGTTGTAGTGGTGGGAGGGTTTGCAACCAACTGGTCCCTATGCCTACCCCCAAAGGCTGGACTTAGGGACTGGCCTCGACTGAGTGCGCGCACGCGTGTGTGTATGCTGCGGTTTTCCTACTTTGCTGGTGAGCCCCGGGGAAACCCGGCCGGCGCCAGGGGCCCTTGCAAGGTCCAATTGTCTCCATGTTAATATAGCGGCCCTCGTTTTCTTCATTTTTGCTGGCACTGTACCGGAAGGGTCGAACCGAACCTTTCAGCATGAACAAAAAAGGCTCGTAAGGTTTAGGTTGCATCCTAGCTAGGCCTATAGGCTGGGCCTGCAATACACTTCGCAACGGGTAAAGGCGTTGCGCATGAGCGGCTAAATGTGTGTAAATGTTGATGCACACGCCCATGCGCAGCGCATCCTATAGGATTATGTCTGGTCACTGATGTGTGTATTCCGATGACAGCACAGTAAGTTGACACTGACGTGGGTTGCAATTGCTCTGCAGGCGGTTTGCTTTACATGACACTTGCACGTGCTGCACCTGACTTGGGGACCTCGCCAATACAGACGTATATATACTACCAGAAGACATGCATGTGCATGTCTTCATGATGCATCCCTTTGCTGCAAAGGCAATCCAGGGAAGCGATTTGAAAAAGTCATCTATTCTTCCAGTAGATGGTTTGTTTTTGCCAGTTTTGATCAAGCATATGGGCATGCATGCTGACATGTCATCAAGCAACTACATTGGCTTCAAGCATTTTGCAATTAAGACGCTTCTTGATATAAGCCTTAGGTGCATGCAGCATGTGCAGCAAACCCTTGTGTGTTTGTGTACTGTGCTTTTGCAGTATTGGTATATGTATTCAGTAGTCTTGTTAGCGCTTATTAGGTTTGCGTCAGTTCAACGTACATGTTGGACTAGGGTGTCAGTCCAGTGCGTTTGGCAGCTTTCAGATGTAATTGAGCACTTGGACCAATGTTGCGCCATCTCACGATGTTCCAAGTCAAGCATCTCATTGTTTGTTAGTCATTATAATGTTGTGGATAATAAGTGGATAACTGCCTCTCCTAGCAACAGAATGTGTATGGGATTGGAATCCCAAGTTCTGTTGTATGGGAGTTCCCAACTTCCTCCCAAACCTGTCCCAAGTCATTGGTTTTGGGACTATCCCAAACAGCAGACCAACCCACTCCCAAAATATGGGAAATTTGGGAAGTTCCCAATCACCTCCCAAACCTTTCCCATAATAGAACGTTTGGGACTATCCCAAATAACTGCCCAACCAAGTCCCTAAATTTTTTATTTTGGGAAGTTCCCAACACCCTCCCAAACCACTCCCAATTCTGACTTTATGGGACTTTCCCAAAAAACAGCCCAATCCATTCCCAAAATCTTAGTGTTTTGGGATGTTCCCAACGTCTTCCCAAACGAGTCCCAAAACAATGCTTTTGGGACCTTCCCAAAAATGCACCTTTTTTTGGGACATCCCAAAATTTTGCGAAATTCTCCCATAACTCTCCCAAAAGTGCTCCCAAAAGGGTCCCAAAAGCTTCCCGTAAAACTCCCATAAATGCCACTCAATGGGAAAGTCCCAAAAAGTTAGTTCCCAAAATGCTCCCATACGAGTCCCAAGGGGTCCCAAATCTTTCCCATGGGGGTCCCAAAACACCTCTTTTGGGGCCTTTTTGGGACCTTTTTGGGACAAAATCTTTTCCACTAGTGTTAGGGGGTCAACTGGATTGGAAAGTCTCGCAGGGCAGTAAAGGTGCAAGTGCTTGTCCATCAGTTCAACAAGTAAACAGCCAGCAGTCGTCGCAGGACTGTAGCTGTAGATCAACATCCTAAACGACCTCTCTGTCATGTTTACAGGTGCGACGAAGCAAGCTGTAGTGCGTATTAGGTTCATGTGTGATTGCTCACGTGTGAATGAACCATCTTAGTGTACAATCAAGCCACCTAAACAGATAAGGGACAGAGGCTTGATTGAGTATAGGACGGTACTTGCTCTTAGCCGTCAGGAGCTCATCCGTGGTTGTTGACCTTAATGCTCACTGTCAGATCATCATGTAACGGAACTGGATTGGAAAGTCACACAGGGCACTCAAGGTGCAAGTGCTTGTCCATCAGTTCAACAAGTAAACAGCAGGCAGTAGTCGCAGGACTGTAGCTGTAGATCAACATCCTGTCGGTCATGTTTACAGGTGATATCATCGATGCCGAATACCCATAACCTAACGACCCTATGTGTATACAAGGACCTCTATATGCATGTAGTCTTAGTGCAACATGTGTCACTGGCCTTCCAGGGTAGGCAGTACTGGAAATATGTTATGATAGTACACGTGAACCGTACCTTCAAATATTCTTTGGAACATTTGGGTTCCCGGGGTTAAACACCAGCCCCCCCTCATCTACAATCATATAAACCGAACTCGGATGCGCCGGACCTTGTTGAAGCATGCATATGTCCAAGGGTTTTTGAGCCAAGCTATCATTGCATGGCAGGCGTCGAAAGCCTTCTTGTTCTTCGTTGGGTCAATACCAGCAGCTGCGCACACGTCATACTCACGTGATAATCTGGTAGCATTAGCTGTACGACTGCCGTAGCATCAATACCAAACCCTTCGAATGTGACGAGGAACCCCTCAAAGTGGTAGGCATGTATTGGTAGCAGCAGATGCCGGTGGACCACATGTGCCGGTGGACCACACTGGCCATACATATGTACATCCAATGGACCCCAACACACACACACACACACACACACACACACACACACACACACACACACACACACACACACACACACACACAAACACACACACACACACACACACACACACACACACACACAAGAGAGAGAGAGAGAGAGAGAGAGAGAGAGAGAGAGAGAGAGAGAGAGAGAGAGAGAGAGAGAGAGAGAGAGAGAGAGAGAGAGAGAGAGAGATTGTTAACAGCTATGAATTTGGCTTTAGAAAGCTTTCTTTATAGCCCTTGTAAGGAATTTTCCAGCCCTTTAGGAATTCCTTCCTTTCCTAGGCCAGGGACAGGTCGCGACCTCGGGGCCACCAGGTCCCTCGAACCACTAGTTTTGGGAGGCCCCGAGAATAGGGTTCTGAACATGCCTTCACATGCAGCTCCCAGCACGTGTGAGCCGCACAGTGGGACGCCGCTTCCCGATTCAAATTCGGTGGCAGCTGCGCCGCAGTCGTGCAGGCACATGCGACTCGGTTCTGAATGCCGGCCGCAACATGGCGGCTCCGATCGACCCCGCATTTAAAGGTCGGCTCGGGGCGTCCAGCAGCAGACGACTGTGACAAAAAGCCCTTTGAAGTGATTGCGAGCTCGAGCTTTTGTAGGCTGTGAAAGCATCTGCGTAGTCCTTAGTACAATCATATAGCCGAGAATTCCGGTGAAGAACATGACCACGCTCGGACTTCTAGTCCTTGTAGCCGCCAGCAGTGTTCCGTCATCCCAGGTGATAACTCGTTCGTACACAGGCTTAGTATTGTAAATGCAGCAGGTCATTAGAGTACCTATGTAGCTTACGGTCTCGGCTATGCAGGGGGGTGTAGCGCGGAAATTACTCGACGTTGGAGTGCCATCTACAGCAGAGAGCCCTTTGCCCCTAATAGATTATAGTCATTACCATTCATCATCCTGGATCAGTTCGAATGGAGACTCTGAAACAGAAGTTTTGACACCCGATTCAGGTACAGGCCATGACCGACGTAGTCAGGACCAATGTTGTGTCGCAATCTGATGGACTCTAGTTGGCCACTGTTTTCAATCATGAAGACTTCTTCCACGCCAAAAGGGGCTATATGTTATGCAAAGTTCTGAAATTATTGGTAAAACATTGCCGCAGGAGATAAGCTGCATACAATGGGGGCACCGTCGCAAGATCCAGAGATGCAAATCGCGACCGTCCAAGCAATAGGTGCTTAACTTCTTTCTAACCAGCCTCATTTAACTCTTCACCATAGGAAGACATTACCAAGCCCAGAAGAGGATACATCTTAGTTGTAAGGAACTAGCTAACCCTTCTGGAACTCATGGAAATTGCATTTGCTACGACGTACAAGCTGCAGGGGTTGGACAACGTAGACGGTGTAAGCTAAATCAAAATAAAACCAAGTGGTGAAAGTAACCATTCACTACAAAGTGGCTCTCCTCGACATGATCGCAAACACTGCTTACAAACTGTGTCTGGACCTGGTTGGACATGAACATGTTTGCTCCTGCTTGTGATGCTCCCTTCTTCTCCCTTTATACCAGTATTTCAAGCCACCTTTTCCTTTTCCAATCTCTCATTCCCTCCTCTGCATACTGCCCCCCCCCCCACCTCCTCGGTGTGCGCGTGCCTTCGTTGAGAGCTCTGAGAGATATAGTTACAGATACATACATTTCATCCTCGTACTAGAGGGAAAGGAGGTGCTTAAACCAGAAACACCTGGGGAGACGGGTGCAGAGAGTAGATTAAGAAGGTAGTTCAGAAAGAGCAGGCAGAGGGGCCATGAATCCCGTCACATCCCCGCCCCAGCACACACACACCAACACACACCAGGGATACACCAACGCACACAGGGGTTACACACACACACACACACACACACACACACACACACACACACACACACACACACACACACCACACACACACACACACACACACACACACACATAGATGGGGAGAGCACAAGAGGGAATGGGGCAGCAAGGCATGATGGACTGAAAATACCACCTTTGGCTGACTGCAGGGCCCAATGGCAATCATGCAGCCCCAACCTACTGTCCGGGGTACTACTGGAGGGCGGAAGGAGGCCAAACCCTCTGGAGCATTGCACAGGAGCTGGGAGGAGACGGGAGAGGATGTATCTCCGCTCCCGCGTACCTCACCCAACTGCTGTGGCTGAACCCTCAGTTCAACTGGAGGCCCAACCTCCCTCTCATTCCTGGCGACCCGGTACGAAGCATCCCGATATCAATCAATCAATCAATCAATCTGGAGGGGGAGGGAGAGGGGGAGGGGGAGGGGGAGGGAGAGGGAGAGGGAGAGGGAGAGGGAGAGGGAGAGGGAGAGGGAGCGGGAGCGGGAGAGGGAGAGGGAGCGGGAGAGGGAGAGGGAGAGGGAGAGGGAGAGGGAGAGGGAGAGGGAGAGGGAGAGGGAGAGGGAGAGGGAGAGGAGAGGGAGAGGGGGAGAGGGGAGAGGGGAGAGGGAGAGGGAGAGGGGGAGAGGGGGAGAGAGAGGGAGAGGGGAGGGGGGGGAGAGAGAGAGAGAGAGAGAGAGAGAGAGAGAGAGAGAGAGAGAGAGAGAGAGAGAGAGAGAGAGAGAGAGAGAGAGAGAGAGAGAGAGAGAGAGAGAGAGAGAGAGAGAGAGAGAATTTCTTGACATGAATGGATGATCATCCCCATTTCTAACAGATGTATCCAGACGTGGTTCTTAGCATGGCTGGGATCTTGGCGGGTACAGATATGCTTTCCCCAAGGACGAGTGTTTGGTCGCCGCCGTCTGCAAAATGTCGGCGCTGTGGGACCCAATGGGGGCCATGGATACCCCTCTGGATGCCCTCAGTCACAGGTAAACAAACATACCTTACGTCTACAGCATATGACTCCTTTATTGTACCACAAGCATGGAGCGTTGCAGTCCGCAATTATGATTGATTCTTGGAAACTTTCTCAGGGTTCTACGTTTCACTTATGGGGATAAGCAGCCTTCAGGATGGTGCATACCTTATCAAACTCCTGCAGATGAAGTTGTGTCTCTGAAAAAAATAATAGTTTTGATTTGAGTACCTAATCATGACAAATCGGAGGAAGGAAATGAAAGGGCCAACAGTTGGAGGAAAGGGAGAGGAGAAAAGGGATTAGAGGGATGTGCCAAGAGGAAAAAATTGCGAAAGAGCTTTAAATTTTTGGATGATGAGGCAGAGCAACGGTCGGCATGGGCCTTAGCCACGGTCAGCGTGAGCTTTGCAGAGTGTGCAAGCTGTCAGGAGTTGTCCGTGCATCAAACCCAAATCACTCGGCACAATTACAGTTACATAAGGCTTCTGTCAACACACGAGGGTCGCGTGACTGAGCTCCTGCGGTGGTGGGGACCGGCCGCAGATCGGATATTCCGAGGCGGGCGATACCCCCTTCAGGGTCGCACAGGCATTTCACTGCCAGTACTACAACAGTGGCGCAGATGTGAACTACTACCTGGGCAAGCTCATCCAGTACAACCCACAAATCCCGTTGCCTTCCACCCCCCTCATCAACGGAGATCAGGTCTGCGTCGTCAACTAGCTACCTGCAGCTCACAGGGCGCTCTGTGTCATGTTGCACGCGCCAGAAGGGATCTTGGGAGTGATTGACCACATCACATGACCCCGAAATATGAACAGGTTCCGTGTGTGTGTGACCATTACGAGCCGAGGGGGGGGGGTTGCGTGCATGACTGGTCATTGTCATGGCTAGGGCCAAATTCCAACTTTAAAGGATGTCCGGCCCAAGTTAGTGCACCACTGACTGCACCACCAGTTCTGTTTCGCGAACAAGTCAGTGCTTTATAAAGAATTCAAGTCAGTGTTTTATAAAGAATCTAATTAAGAGGTGCAAGATGGATTATAACCCATCGTCTGAAAACACGCACCGTGCTTCATGTTCCGGCAATTTCGGAATCAAAGGGGTAATTCTAATATTTTAAAACGAATAATCCCTTCCTATTTGATACCCGCGATCTACCGTCCCAGTCCCATCTTGTGGCAAGGACGGTCTGCGAGGAAAAGCACGCTCATCAGTGATGATTAAGGGCATCAGCCCAGGTATTCGTCCATTAGAATG
>KV908448.1:98631-131131 GCA_002005505.1 Botryococcus braunii
CCGCCAGTCTTTGCGACTCACTGAACGGGAATTCGAGCCGCCTGACGTTCCACATGACTCTGAGGAGCAGTTCTCCCCATTCCGATACATTTCGGATTCTAAGCCAAGCGTGTGGTCCCTGAGTCAATGGACCGAGCTCCTTCAGCAGAAAACAAGTCCCCAGGTACTGCCAAGCTGCTCACAATCACCACTGCATACACTGGCTTTGAAGTGGTGTCACTTCTCAGCCATGAATCACAACAACACAAAATTTTTCCTGTGGATTCAAAATTCAAGAGTGACCAATTCCAGGACTGTTGGTCATGTTGTATTACATGCCTGTTGTACCTAATGCCTTTTGAAGGAGCCTTTCAGACTGTCATGTATAGCGCGAAGTTTCTTGGCAGTACATACATTGCTTCTATCTGAGCAGCTTTCTGAAGAAAGGGCTGCCATGATAGGTTTTTAACACAGAAATCCCAGTCCATATGGGTGCTTCCTGCAGGTGGACTACTTTTCAAGGTACGAGGGAATTCCGGATGAACTAGAGGGGGAGCCGACAAAGTCGTCTGGATGGAGTACGTCCCGGTCCCATCTGCAAGACTTCAGACTGCGTTAGCCCATATCGTTTTTCTAAAAAGATGACCTTATCCACAGCAGCTATGCACATTAAAAATAGCAGTGGCCCTTCTCTTTGTTTCTGTTTCAACAAATTTTGATGTCCGGCTGTTTTAGGTAAACGTGTGGTAGGCACGTTCAAATTTTGTGCCAGGATTATGTCTAGACCCTTCTTTCTGGGTGTGGCTGTGACTTCAAACCGATCTATGCAGATTGACAAATTTTGAGGTTGGACAGATGTTCAGTCACAGCATTTACTTTGTGATAGCATTTCTGTCGAACGACTCTGACAGTTTTGGATCTACCTGATTGGCCAGATGTGCTTAATGAAATATGGGTATCGATGACTCAACTGGCTTATGCCACGTTAGGACTTCGTTGGACTAGTGTTATCTGCATGTAAAAAGACATATGTCTAGCTTGTTTAGGATTGTACTGCTTACTGTGGTTGGCCCTGAGTGTATATATATATGACACGGGGTACACACAGTGTTCTTTGAGGTACAAAGAATTGTATCTTTTGCGGAGGGACAGTCGTGTGTGCTGAGTGATGGAAGAGTCAGCTGGCCCACATTGTTGCCCGTCTGGTTTCGTGCCCTTACAGGGTGGTTACAACAAGTTAGTTTACATCCGGCAGGAACCCATGGCACTGTGGGACTCTTTATGACGTTGTACAAGAACTGTGGGTTCAGTGTTTCCAAGAGTGTTTGAGCAATGTCAATGCTCTAATTGTTGTGGGTGTACTTTACTTTCTGCTCCTGTTGCCTGACGCACATAGGTGATTGTGGCGAACAGAGGCATGCTGTCTACACTGACAGGGGGGAGTTTTTGCAGAGACTTGTGCTATGTGTTGGGTATTAATGGTTGAAGCTTGTTTTGCAACTTGCTGGAATTGTGCTGTTATGGCGCGGGAGACTTTTCTCCGTTTGTTTTCGAGAAGCCTGAATAAGGTGCTGCAATACGAGAGGTGGCGAGTCGAGAAAACATGCATCTGTCAGTTTCCTGAGCGGGCATTTCATGACCTTAGACATGTGCATGTCCCACAAGGACATGTACAACCTGCAGATGTCAGTTACCGGCGGTGTCGATTTTCAATGAATTTAATAAAGAGGGGATTTTTGTTCTGGTTGTGCGATTGAACTTGCCATGTAAATGAATGACTGAATGTCACACGTGACGTGTCATGCCGACTTGCTTGCGAGATGCGTCCATTCTGTCTTACACATCCGACCAATTCACCAGGGTGTGCATGTGTATCCTTAACAAAATGCTACAGTTTTCTCCTTTTCGGTGTATGGAATCAGGGCTGCAGCCACAAACATGGTTCGCGCTGGAAGCAGGTCTACTGCAGACATCTTTATGTCCAATTCTTGTCAGGAAGGGCCGCTTGTCTTTCCTCTTGTGGTAGCATGGTTCCCTGCTGTCTGTGCCTTGTCTGAGGAACTCTGCCCCAGCTGGGACGCGTTGCTCATAATAGTCTTGTTGCTCATTGTATCAGCAACCAGGCTGGTTGCTCCCAACTGCCTCATCGATATGCAGCAAGGACTGTTCCTTTAACAGTATACTTGCGTAAGGTACAGCAGCATCAAACTTTTGAAAGATTGCAATCACAGCCGCAGAGACGACTGATGAAAGATGCCATTGCCACAGTCGTCTCTGCGGCTGTGGCCTTTTCAGGTTAAACTCGACCCTTGAGGGTTGCGAGGTTCAGCAGACAAAATGTGTGTAACCTACAAGTGTTCACGGGATCTGATCAATGTAAGGACCACTAGTGGTACTCCAATCCCGAGGTACCATACCTGCATGGGCACCATCAGCAGCTTAGGAACCATATGCTGCAGGTATGGTATTGAGCCATGCATGGCTCAATACATCGAAATTCGTACGATGGGGCAGCTTAGAATGAAAGCAATACAAGAAAAAGCAAATTGCAACTGAAAATTGCGGCCCGCGATCTCTGCATAGAGTCGCGGGATTCTCCTTAACCGCACCAATAGGGGTGTTATTTATAACAGTAGGCCACCTGCCCTTTCCACAGCGGGAACCCGCATGGCGGCTGCAACTTTCGACCTCCAAGCATCTGCCATATCAACCATGCTAGGCCTTTAGGGCAAGCAAAGAACATGATTAAGAAGATGACTCAAACAAAGCAATGAAACCCTGGTTGCCCTCTCTTTCTGACCTACATCAGCATGCGACTGAGAAGCACCAATTATTTCAATACCATCCCGACCCCCGAGCACTTGCTAAAAAAGCGTCATTTAGGCCCACTGGCGCGCCACACCCACATCCCCCAGGGGCCCATTAGACTGGCCAAAAGGGCCACACTGACGTCATCAGAGGCTCGATTCCCGGTCACACGTGTCGTGCATCCATTACAGGCCACACAAAACTGCCAACCTTATCATAAAAACTCGGTAATCCAATGCGCTCGGGCTCGCCCTTCGGGCACCCGCATGCTACCCAAAGATTAGGCAACTGCAAGCGAACACAGGTAACTCAACTACGTGCCACATCCCCACGCATACACAGCCGGCACACAAAGGCCTCCTCGATTCCCCGTGAGCAGAGTCAACGCGGCTCCCCCACTCCTTGTCAACCCCATTGGGGAAACGAGCATGCGCAAACCCACCCAGCGTGCTTAGCCCACACGCCCCAATCGCATCGGTCCCCTATGAACCCCTTGATAGTATTTCATTCCATCCTTCCTATGACAGGGATCTCTGTGTAAGGCCGCTGACATGCGCATGGGGGTCCTCACTGCCTTTGCGGGTGATCAGTAATCACTTGTACAACGCACAACATGACTTCGGGACCCTGAGGGTCACCCCTTGAACAACGCACAACGTGACGCATGAGTCAAGGACCCTGAGGGAGGGAAACCTCGAGAAATACGTAAAGTGAGTATCGTGTTCATTATGAACAGTTCATGCCATTGCATTCTTGATTTATGGCCCTACTGTGGGAATCCCTCATCAGCAGCAAAGGAAGGAAGGAATAACTACATGTACATGTACATCCCGGACCAGCCAAAACAGGCGCATTCCTGACTCAGTCAGAAGAAAGGAAGGACGGAATATTACATCCAGGACCAGCCAATAGAGCGCGATCATGCCCTTCGAAGGGCGAACATGCTGTTTCTGGAGGTAAAAAGTCAGAGCCATAGGACCAGCCACAGGCCGGTGAAGAGGACGGCACTGCGATGGAACGACTCATGTCTAGCCAACTCATGTCGCACAGCACCTGGGAGAGTTAGACAGCTCTCGTCTAAGTGCTCTAGTCAGTTAATTATGACAATACATAAATTTGGAAACCCCCTGAAGGTCGTCTTGGCACATAAACGTTTGTACAGATCGACCCCGTTTTTGCAAGAAAAATGTGTGGGTCCTTATCCCAGTGTTACCGGGACAAACACCATAAATTGGAAAAGTTCAGCGCCGTATGCTCGAGTCCCGTGTCCGGTGTCCCACACGGTGTCCTACCCAGCAAATGTATCCACGTGGATACAAAGAGATGGGTGGCCACCCATGGGTGCGGGGCTTGGGGAGACAAGTGCACTTGTCTCCCCGAGCCCCGCACCCATGGGTGGCCACCCATCTCTTTTCCCACACCCCCAACCAATCCCCAACCCCACCACAGGATCGTTTTTTCTATGCACTGCATAGAAGTGCAGTGCATAGAAAAAAAGTCTGGGTGCAAAAATTAGTGCAGTACATGTTGTACAGTAAGCTCAGAACTGCTGGATATTCGTGCCGGATCCCATGGCCCATGGGCCGTGGGCCACAGCCCGTGGCCCATGTTGTATTGGAGATGATGTCCCTGCATGCAGCTGGGACATCATCTCCAAACGTAGCTGCGCAGCTACGTTTGGAGATGATGTCCCAGCTGGTACGTATTTGTGGAATTAGCATCTGTTCATACCAGTAAGTAGCTGTTACTTCCTTATACATTCGCATCAGTTACGAACTCGTCCTCGTAACCGACTACCGCTGTCAACCCGTGTACACACTACACTTATGCAGCCAATACTGTCTCAACAGACAGTATAACAACCTCCGATATTCTTCACGCTTCCCACATGCACTCACACAGCATGCTATCAGTGAAAGCAATCTCCGGCAGGTTTCAGACAGGTCCTTCAGTGGTTTACACTGAACAGGACTCCAGGCAACTTATAGAGAAAGTTCCAATTGTCTTGTTACATTGTGTTGTGTATTACCTGTTAACACCCGCGGGTAACGGACACTTACGGCCGTAAGTGTCTGTTACTTACTTATACATTCGCATCAGTTACAAACTCGTCCTCGTAACCGACCACCTGTACGAATCATGTCCATCGCACTATATTAGTAACATACTTACACCAGTAACTAAACAACACAATGCCTTTCCATCAATGTACATACGTATCAGTAGGTGTTCTTACCGCTGCCAACCCGTGTACACGTACACTATAGTGTGTACACGGGTTGGCAGCGGTAAACATAATTATGCAGCCAGTACTGTCTCAACAGACAGTATAACAACCTCCTGCATAGCACTGATTGTTATTCAGTATTTACAACTAAATGACATTCATTAACACCTATGAACCATCACGCTCTTACACAGCCGATGCTATAGCCGGGCTTACCGATATTCTTCACGCTTCCCACATACACTCACACAGCATGCTATCAGTGAGAGCAATACTCCGGCAGGTTTCAGACATGTCCTTCAGTGGTTTACACTGAACAGGACTCCAGGCAACTTATACAGAAAGTTCCAACTGTCTGAGGAACGAGCCGCCGATCTGCCCCTCCTAGCCTGATCGAGCGTTATGCACAATCGCAGATCAACGCAGAAAGGTGTACTTTATCACCACACCCTAAGTGTGTGAAGTACACTTGTCACACCCACGAAGTACAGACTTATGCTGTATCTTGTACACCTGTCCTACACGTGCACGTGTACACTCTCGATAGGATCTCTATCGCAGTTCTTTGAACTTCACTGATTGAGATCTGTACTTGCACGATTGGCCATATATGAACTCCTACCTCCCATGGAGAACTCTTTCTCCAGGTCTCCTAATACATAACAGCAATTTCTGTGTCCTGATGCAGGCGTTTTCTTTTGCACATCATAATGATGTGCATAAGAAAACGCCTGCATCAGGACACAAAAATTGCTGTGACGAAGGGACACATGCATGGGTCCCTTCGTCCACTTGATTAAGTGGCGTCCCTAAAACCAATGATCATGATGTGAATCAGAGAGAGCACCCATACTTACGTATATGTACATTTGTACATCCAGATCCGTACCTTATGCTCTCTCTCAATACACAACAGCCCATGAGGGTTGGCGGAAAAACCCTTTGAGCTCACCGGCAAAAAGCAAAACGGCAAAAATAGTTTTGCATAGCGCCGGCAACTGCCGTAAAACTCGAGAACGTCATGAAATTTCGCTTTTAAGGTGTCAATTGATTCCTTTTCAAGAGATCTTTTCAACTGTGCAACGCTTGCTGAAAATCTTGATGTTAAAAGCAACCGAAAGTCAAATTGAGTACCAGCTCAAAGCTCTGTTAAACTCTATTGTAGTCACGGATACCAATCTTGCTGCCTCAAAGGTGAAGACTTTGATAGATGTGCCTCAAACATTTTTAAAAAAATGACAAATTTTTTCCATTTTCCAGGTGTATCACTGGTTTTATACTAGGCCTAGTATTTATACTAGTTATATAAAACCCTAGGGTGGTAGCCTCTTTTCCAAGTTTGCCACTGAACTGGCGGCAGTACCAGCTGTACATCCACTGTACCGCTCTGTACTGCAGGGGGTTTTGCCGGACCATGTCTGAGCAAATCCTCTGTAGATGTCATTCTTTTCTTTTCTTTCGTTTTTTCTGTTAAACTTCGGCAAAAACTTTTTGCCGGAGGGTCTGGCAAAAGTCCCGACTTTTGCCGCCCATCGACCATCGCCTACTGGCAGCGGGAAGAAGAAGAAGACGCATATGGCTTGAGCCTCAACCCTCACAAGTGCCGTGTGTGGTCGCCGCGCTCGAACCCTCAGCATTTGGATGGGTTCCCTCTGGGCTTCGTCAATGAAACTCGTGCTGGTTTGATAGTGTTGGGGGCAGCGGTCACCGTGTCAGTCGAGTACGCGGCTTCCGTAGCCCAGGCGCACGTTGGTGCCGTGGCAGCCTCGCTCCAGCGTTTGCCGATTCTCCGCCACCCCCAAGCCGAGCTTCTCTTGCTTCGCAGTTGCCTTGGGACCTGCAAGGTGGTTTTCACAGCTCGGACCATGCCGCCAGCTGCAGCTGAGCAAGCTTTGGTGACCTTTGATATGCTCCAAACCCAGGTCCTCCAATCCATTGTCACAGCTGGTGGAGGTGGTTTTGGCCCTTTGCAGCAAACCTTGGCTGGCTTGCCTATTGCCCAGGGGGTTCTAGGGGTCACTAAGGCCACTTCCCTTCTGCCTTGTGCCTATCTCGCCTCCGTCACGCAGACCGCCCCCCTTCAGGACCGCCTTCTGGGGACATCCGCTGCCCCTCTTGTCCCCGCTGCCTTAGCTGCCAAGGCTGACTACTGCGCCCTTGTTCCTGATTTCGATGCGGCGCTCTTCGAGGATCCGGATTTTGTCCGCAGCAAAGTGCAAGCCCGGCTGTCCAAACCCTTGTCTCAACGCGCATACCGGGAGGTTCTTGATGACCCTGCCCGCTCGGATCACGACCGTGCTGTGCTCCAATCTCTTACACAGCCGTGAGTGTCTGATTGGCTGCTGGCTCTCCCAGTTCCCCATTTGCAGCAGACCATGCCCCCAGAGTTGTTCCGCTGCCGCCTTCAATACCAGCTCTTGATCCCCATTTTCCAGCCTGGCTCCCAATGCCCGTGCTGCTTGAGGGAGTTGGATGTCTGGGGCGGCCACGCGGTCCACTGCACCTCAGGGGGGGATGTTGCCATTGTCGGCCGACATTACTCCGTTCGTAACGGCCTGGACGCTGTCCTTACCTCAGCAGGTCAAGAACCCGCCTTTCCCACCCCTGTCCCTGGCCAGGAGCGCCGTCGCGCAGACCTCCGCCTCCATGCGTGCGAGGGGGGGGCGTGACCTTTATATCGACATCGTTGGCTCTTCCCCACAGTTGCCAACTTGCTGCACTTCGTGCCGGGTGGGGCCGCCGCCTGTGGCTTTCCAAGCCTTCGCTTTTGAAACATTCGGAGGGTTGCATGCTGATGCGCTGGCCTTGTTGCAGAGGCTCCAGGGGCTTTTGAACCAAGCCATCATTGCTCAAGAAGATGTGGAGGGATATTTTGTCATTCGTCGGGTCAGTTTCATCATTGCGGCGGCTGTGGGTCGCCAGCTGGCCGCTCGCCGGGTGTGACTCATAGCTTGACACATTGGGGGTTTGGGTCCCTGAACATTGGGCTGGTCTTTTTTACTCCACTCTTGTAAAAGGAGAAGAAGTTACATCTGTCCAGCCACGAGGGCATGATAAGATGTCCACAATACACACACGAGCCGAAGTAAAGAAAAGCGGGCCACACGAGGTAGCCAAACAAAGATAGACACGCAACGGCGTAAACGAAACGGGGAAAGGGGGAAAAAAGGGGGGGGGGGGGGGAGGGGCAGCCACAGATGGCCAAGTCACCGCATCCGGCGTAAGTCGACACGAGCCTGGAAGGCATCCGAGATGAAGGATACAACCGCACGCAAGTCAGCTTGCTAAATGAACTGCTGAAGAGACCGAGAGGGACTAGCAAACAACTGGGGGTAATTACCTGGGTAGTTAGAACTGTCCCGCACCGGGATAAGAGCGGGACAGTGAAAAACAAAGTGGTGTTCATCACCCACAGCGGAACCACACATATCACACATGCGCTCAAGACGCGGAAGCCGCTGCCGGCGGCCCATATGAACACCAGGACGAAACCTGAGAAAGAGCCGAACCTTGGAAACATCAAGAGATAGATAAAAAAGGCGGCAGCGCTGAGCCTTAGTAGGGCGCGCAAACCACCGCAAATAAGTACATATATAGCTGGGGATCCTTAGGGGCTAAGTGAGGCGAAACATGGAGGGAAGGCACATCGAGGGTATTGGCCTGCCTAACGAGAGCTAAAAAGGTATCCATGTCAACGGGATGTGGGCGCTGACAATCAACCTCATAGAGGTACCCTACGCGTCAAAGGGCGGACACAAAAGAAGCCGCCCATGACAGAGACTGAGCTGTAACACCGTAGGAGCAGGAGTCCCTATGAAGGCGGGCATACAAGTGGTCAGCGGGGAGATCCACCAGAGACCAAAAGGTGACCACACGCTTGAACCAAATATGCTTAAAGGGGCCAAACGCCTACCTCGGCAAGGAGCACATCAGGGTGGATCGTTGGACGAACCCCAAGGATCATCTGTAGCATAGAAAGAAAATCCTTTTCTAGAATGTTTGCAGAGGGCCGAGTGGAGGAGGGGGAAAGCCCCCCGAGACTCCATACCTCACAATCATATGCATACGAACAAGCAGGAACCACACACGCCAAGAGGAGACGCAAAAGAAGACCAATAGAAACGGCGCATTTAAGATTACCATAGCGCGTAAAAATAGTAGACCAGGCACCCCACATCTTGCCACGTAAGTGGCCAAAGGTAGCCCCAATGCCGGAAGTCGTAGAAAGCATGACACCTCCATGACGAGCCTGGGTCACCTGAGGCAGGGGGTGACCATCATACGTACGGGGGGGGGGGGCTCCTGCGAGGGGGGGAAGACCATGGCATGCGACTTGGGGACATTCACCCGCATACGCAAGAACTGGCACCACTTCGAAGCAGCGGGGAGAAGGTGGTCCCTGCACCTGTTCCTGGGACTTGGGCCAGAAGTTTGTAGTCTTCGGCATAGCCCTGAATAGGGACAGAACGACCATGTGGCAGCTCCGGCAGATGAATCATCTGAGATGATGCCGAGATGCCGGGCTGCACACCCGGACACCGAGCAGCGGGAATCATCTCAGACGCAAAATTTGAAACTGGTGATATGCGGACCGACACGGTTGTGAAGAACGTTCTGTATACAAATTACCAGGACCTTTATTATGTTGCGTTCCTTGACTATTGCTTCCCGTTTCCTCCAGTGATTAAAAGGGCGCTAACAGAGTATCAGAGCAGCCCACCGTATTAGAACCGGCCTGCGCAAGGGAATCAAGACATTGGCACACCCAAACGATGAACGACGAAGCTTTGTTTCATTCTTCTTGCCAAGAAAGTGCAGCGAAAAGGCTGGCTCTTATCGTGACTGCCCTTGTTATCCTGGGGACGGCCGCTGCAGACGCACCAGGTGCAAACTTTGATATGTGTAATTCAATTCACGTACAATTCCGTGGCAAACTGGTTCACAAACTGGTTCTTCTCTTTCTTCAATTTGGGTTTGGTCTACTCCAAAGGAATTCGCAGACTTAACAAGGTGTAACAGGTTTTGGTGTAATTCCTGTATCCCATGAAATCTGAAGTTAACAAGACTCAAATCTTGTCTAGCATATAGAAAGATGTGACTCACATTTTCCTCAATATTTGCCTTTTGTCTCTTGATTCCAAAAAGTTTGTAAGTGAACGTTGTACTCCATACCTCGAGGTGTGAACTCACAACGCTCAGAATTTCATCAATTTTGAACCAAAAAATGGATGTCATCTACGAAGAACGGAAAATTATGCATTTGGGAGTATAGAAAATTTGGAAACTTGAATTGACAACGTTCTTCAAAAAGTTTACTGTAAGGGAGCACGTCCAAGGAAGTTGAAATGTGACCCCATTGTAATGGTCATGCTATTCTACAATAGCAGATCTGCTGAGAGTGAGTAATGAATGGATCTGCTGCAGGGCCCAGCACTGAGCTGGGGAACTCCAGCGATAACCGTGTGTAAGGAACCCCCCACGTGCACCCCCCACTTCGAAGGATTCTTTGGAGATCTTACGTCTTCTAAGACTAGTCTGCAACAGTACTGCATCAATTTGCTTCATAACTCAGGAACTTCCAAAAGTTGCACTGATCTCAAGAGTCTTTGGGAAGCAAAGGCCTAGGGTATGCTGTGTCAATGCTTGCATTTTCCTTGGCGAAGAAGAGGGTACGCTGTGTCATGCTTGCATTCATCCAAGGGCTGTAGCAATCATGATCATGAATGTACCTGACTTGCGCAACCGCATGGGGCAGAGCTTGCAAAAGACTGAAAACGATTTCCTCAGAAATTCTATATGGGACGTAGTGCATGTGAGCATTTAATTTTGATTATGGATGCTCCGGCATTGATGAAGATATCTTCGACCCTGACAGAGTTCAACATAATCCAACAGCTGCTGTAAAGGCTGCTTGGAGAGTTACATATGAAGTGGAACTTTGCAGACTGATTTCAAGCTCTGGTTTACCCGCAGATTTGAAGGGGCTGAACCACCATTTAAGTATCCACCCACCCCCTGGCTGTGGGACATGAGCCATCAGTACTTTTGGTTTGGTCTTCCAATCCCCAGAGTCACGGCAGCAGATGACTGGGTCCCTGACCCAAATATCGAATATCTCGGTGGAAGTGTTCTTACAATTCTCCGCTTCACATCAAGCTTCCTGGGTCCTTTTGACCTGGTAATTAGTTATAGAAGCAAACAGCACCCGGCGCAAAGAATTTTAGCCATAGAGTATTGCACAATGCATTCAAACAAGCATAAATGCAAACTATGTCGACTCAGACTCACCTCTCTGCTCTAACCATTTCCCAATGGAAGTGCTTGGAAAGCCTTTGCTCCCTATGTTGATTGTAGTTCTGTCACTCTGTTGCTCTTCTTTACATGCCCTCAATTCCAATCTTTTCCCCAACTGGATTGGTCTTGTTCTCCCCCATATTAAGTTGCTTGTACCTTTCAACGTCCAAAGTACCCATGCCTTGACTGTAGCCTCACACATGCAAGCAAAACTCATCATCTAACGCACAATGGTCATTTTCGTATTGATTTCAATGATGTGAGGTACTAAGGACTGACCCTTTGCATAAAGCAGGGCAGGATAGGGATCAATGTAATGTGAAAGTATTTGCACCAATTTTATTCCCCCTGCCGCGATCGGAGCCATTGCTGCAGGCTAGAAAATCTCTAAGGCTTAGAAACTCCTTGTTGTCTATGGGACTCTATGTTTCACCTTCAAGGGCATATACAAATATAGAAGTAACTTCTGGGGTGTTTGGTTTCAGTTAATTGTGTCGTCATTCGTCCAAGTCAAGAATGGCGCACCTGTCAGCCGGATCATGCAAGAATATTCCTCTATCAATATCCCTAAAGGTTACCCATTGAACAACCCCATTAGGTCAGCAAGGTTTGACTGGAAACAACAGTCGTCCGGTGGCATGGATCTTAGAGTCTTCTCACCACCAAATGCAACAACTCCTGTGGCCGAGCTGACTGGCATATACAGTTTACCTCTAGATCTGACTATTCCCCTTGCTAACACAACTGCACTAGGTCCTCTTATCCAAGAGTTTTTTTCCAGTGTTCAGACAGTAAAAAATCCAGAAACTGTTAGTATTACGTCCACCTATGTCAAGAACTATTTCTCATATTCCACTCAAGGCACACTCGTGGTATTCAGAACGCTTTCATCACCGAATGGGGAGCTGAGTCCATTCTTCAGGAATGTCGTTCCGATAGGCTCAGATTTCTCAGGTGGGTTGTTTGGTGTGCGTGTGGATCCGTACATTCCTAGCACCTGAGCAACACCATATACGGCTGTTGTACTTATCGCAGTTTTGGATTGTTCTGAATAATTTTAAAATTATTAGAAACAGTGTCCCCATCTTGATTTAAATCTGTTTTGCCTTTTCCTTTTGTGAAAGTCAATACAGTATTTTGTTAATGTCTGTTACTTAACCTTGACAACTTTCCCTTTACATATATATGTAAAGAGGATCCCCAGTACACCCGTCTGACTCTGGAGTCAGACGCCTCCGGTTCAGAAATCAGATAGGAGGTTGCAGCACTTTCAGCATTTTTGTGTGCCAATATCTTATCTCTCTCTTTTTCTTATCTCAAGAAGCTAGCACCAAATGTCGTATGATCATGTACTGTGGTCTGACAGGAAGTGACAAGACTCTTCAGAACAGGGACTGGGTCATGATCACACTAAAACTCTTTAAAGATCTCAAATTTGAGATCACACTTGAACCGTGTTGAACACTGGAAATACCTTGAACACAATCTCTTTCCGAATGTGTTCTATAGAACACACTCTATTGATAGTTCTAGCTAGGCATGTACATACCTAGAACACATAGAATGTGCACAAGCTACGTACGCGTGTTTGTGGGTCAAAAGCTGCTGCGAAATATCAACGCACGGACCGAATATTTGTTAAGTTATTTATTTGTTAAGATACGTGTTTGTGGGCCACAAATTGCTTTAAAGCAAAAACAATTCTGCAAGCCAATTTGAACTATTACGTTGTGCTTTTAGCGGATTGAATTCAAATTAACCAGTAACTTAAAGAAGGGACTTACAAGGAGTCCAAATTGCTTTAAGCAAAAAGGATTCTGCAAGTAAATTTGAACTATCAAGTTGGGCTTTCAGCGGATTGAATAAACTAGTAAGTTAAAGAAAAGACTTACAAGGAGTCCATTCCATTATTATAATGGTCAATTGACTGTTTCCAAGGGTCCTCTGACTGAAGTCGAGTAACCTGTTCTTTTAAGTATGCGAGCTAGCTTAAGCAATAGATCCAGAGGCCCATTGGAATGGAAGAGGAAGTATGACTCAGACGTCCTTCCGGATCCCCTTCCAGCACCACCATGGTAGAGATCATGAGCTGATCAGATCTACGATGCATATATATGGTGCTGATTCCATGCTGTTCTCATATCAACGATTGTCAATTAGGAGTCCTACCTTTGTCATTTAAAGGTAATGGGCGGACGAAGGACCTGCAGGACCTCAGCTGAGTTGTTCTTGAAAATACGTGGTCGAGAGGCTATCAGCTAATCGAATTTAAGGGGGCGAGGGACGATGTAATCTGCCTCAATTGTCAGTTAGGAGTCCTACATTCGGAGCTAATGGTTGGTTGTATGGACCTGAGTTGTTCTGGTCAAGAGCCTAATCGAAACTACTCGGAAAAAAAAAATGTAGTCTGCCTCGGTTGTTCAACTGTTTGCAGCGGCCCTGTAGACGAATCGTTTGTTAGATATAGTGCCCAGTTCAAAAGGTCCTAACGGGACGAGAGTCCCCATTTATGTTTAAGAGTGAAGCCTATCCTAACCGCACAGCAGCGGGTACGCGGAATTTAGGGGCCTGATCAGGGGCCTCATGAGACAAAAGGTGCACCCCCCCCCCTCCTCCCTCTCCCCCTCGTCTTTTTGGCTATACCACGTGGTACAGCCAAAAACACGAGGGGGAGAGAGGGTAGCGAGAGAGAGAGAGGAGGGGGGGGGAGGAAGGGAGGGAGAGGGAGGGAGGGAAGGGGGGAGAGAGAGAGAGAGAGAGAGGGGGGGGGGGAGGGAGGGAGAGGGAAGGAGGGATTGAGAGGGGGGGTAGAGAGAGAGAGAGTGTGGCGAAGAAGAGGCGTAATATTAATACCGGGAAGGACCACAAAACCCAAGGGACGACACCCTGAACACAAATTCCAAAGGCAATATATTAAGCACACAAAACAAACACTGTAAAGCAGCAACCAGAAACCCCATAACAATAAGATATAAAACCAAATAACAAGAAGACAAAACAAAAACGAAATAACGAAGAGTGACAATGGAGCAAAAACAAAAGCAAATCTGCCCCGGCCAAGGAGCCCCTGTCTATCTAGATCTAATGTGAGAGGTAGACGAACAGCTGTACCAATTGGTGCAACCGGCCGGGGCAACGGGAAAGGGGGGGGGGGGGGACCACCGCCCATAACAAAACCCTCCAGGGAGAAGGGGGGGGGGGGGGATACATAGTACACTTTCAGTGGTGGTTGTTTTAGTATATGCTACTAAAACAACTGAATTGGACTTGTGCTTGAAAGGTGTCTATTGATAGTTATAACTAACTAGTACCGTTATTCATGTCGACAGACGTCTGTGCCGCATGTGCACGACTGTCCACTAGTACCGTTAGTGCTTGCTAACTTGTCTTGATGAAGAAGAAGAAGCAGACCCTCTATGCCGTCTTGCTGTCGTGTCAACAACCGCATGTGGCCTTCCAAGCCCTTTCTTTTTGAAAAATTTGGAGGGTTGCATCCTGATGCGCTGGCCTTGTTTAAACATAATTGCAACGTTGCCATTGCAGAGGCTCCAGTGGCTTTTGAACCAAGCCATCATTGCACAGGAATGTGTGGAGGGATATTTTGTTATGCGTCGGGTCAGTTTCATTATTGCGGCCGCTGTGGGTCGCCAGCTGGCCGCTCGCCGGGTTTGACTTATAGCTTGACACATTTGGGTTCGGGTCCTTGAACATTGGGCTGGTCTTTTTTACCCCACTGCTGCCATTGCAGAGGCTCCAAGGGCTTTTGAACCAAGCCATCATTGCTCAAGAAGATGTGGAGGGATATTTTGTCATTCGTCGGGTCAGTTTCATCATTGCGGCGGCTGTGGGTCGCCAGCTGGCCGCTCGCCGGGTGTGACTCATAGCTTGAAACATTGGGGGTTGGGTCCTTGAACATTGGGGTGGTGTGTTTTACTCCACTCTTGTAAAGAAGAAGAGTTACATCAGTCCAGCCCAGAGGGCATGCATGTGATGAGATGCAAACGGGTAAACCAATGCTATTTGAGAACCTAGAGTTGTGAAAAAACCACACTGATAAATGTGTATATAATGTCTTGAGATATCACCTGCATCGATGAACACTCGCGGCAGCGCTGAAAGAGTGCTCATCAACGGAGGTGTTACCTCGTGTGTGTGTGTGTGTGTGTGTGTGTGTGTGTGTGTGTGTGTGTGTGTGTGTGTGTGTGTGTGTGTGTGTGTGTGTGTGTGTGCGTGCGCGCGCGCGTATAGTTCTCTGTTGAAATCATGTATGCTTACTGCCATAACTCTTTGTATTATTGTAACCAGAGTGTACCTTGTGTACCTTTACCTTATGCAGACAAGTCTGGCCTTGCGTTGCCTTCCCTTTTCTTCCAGCCTTACACGGCACCGCACTCTTGCAATCCTTTTGCATTCCACGGCATGATGGGGCTTTTCGAGGCGTTCTCCCTCCACTTGCTCTGCGTGCTTTGTGTTTTGGAGGGGTAGTCCCTTAAGAATAGACGTGCATGGGTGGGATGCACTGCTGGTGCTGTGTCTTAGTCTCACTTGTCGTGTGGCTTTTATGGCCTTAGAGGCCTGGCCACGACTTACAGCTGTATCCTTCTTGCTTATCAGGCCGGGACGGGGCTTTGCCGCAGGTCGCAGGATCAAGCCCATGTCGGGATGCCTCTTTATGAGGAGGGATGGAATGGGTTTGGCGCGAGCAATTCTTGGGTAGCTGCAGGCCTGGGTTCGCTATGCCGAGAAACACATTATTGCATCACCAGCTTTATAAAGCTACATGTTAAATGGCTGAGCGGATTTGAGACACGCGAATGCGTGTGTGATACATGCATGGCCGGCATGGGTTGGACGTGTGCAAACTCTGGCTGGAAATGTAAAGGCTGGAAGTTTCACGTGCACGCGTGGCTTGCCTGGAAGATTAGTTATGGGAGATCACCTGTTCGCGTAGCTGGAAATATACATGGCTTGCCAGGGTTGGAAATACACACGGCTTGACCATTCTTTCCGTGCCAGTAGTATTACTTTCATGCACCAGGCTGCCCTGCTTGCCTCCCAATGCATTCCTGGGTCTGCCTCGCCCCTACCAGTTTCCAGGCTCCCTTTTCCTATGGCTGATCCCGCCCCCCCCCCACCCATATCCTCTCACCACCAGGATCCAGCATCCTTAGGCACCACCGGGTCCTCTACCATGGCAGCACCAAGCACAAAACGGTCCTTGCAAAGGGCCTAGCTACAGCAGCCGCACCTCCATATGCTGTAGCTGTACCAGCACTCCCTGGCCCTAGTATCCCGTACAAGTTCGTAAAAGAACTCTGATACAAAGATAAACCTCGAGAGACCCTGTGCCCCTTCTTTCAGTCCCACAGTATCAGCAACCAGTCATCAGTATCCTGCTCATGAGATCACTTGGTGATCACGTGGCACTGGATGCCAATTGTATGCCAACGACAGCTGATAAACGACCATTATCAGATATTTCTTGGCTCGTGAAGACTTCTTCTTTTCCTCTTCGTCAGACGTCAACAACTGAGAAGAGGAGGAGCTGACCGAGCGGCTCCGCGACCGCAGCTTGCTTGCTGTGCTATCTGTCTGTCTGTCTGTCTGTCTGTCTGTCTGTCTGTCTGTCTACCTTGTTTTTGTGTCAATGTTTGAGCTGGGTTTGGCCGGCGGCGACTCCACCGCTCTCTCAGCAGTAGCACGCTCTTCGCTGAAAGTCACCCACATGTGCACAGCGCTGGGACGGGCCCCACCCTCTTCACCTAGAATCCTTGTAGTAAGCTTGGTAGACACAAGCAGAGGTATAAAAGCCACCCTGTACGGATAAATCCTTGCTGATGTTGCAGGATTTTCTAATACTGCTGTGGCATACGCACAGCCGGCACCAAACGGCACTACGTGCTTGTATGCATAGTGATCACGCTGTGCATACAGTCCTCTGGGGACCGTTGCACCGCCGTCTTGACTACAACTTTCATGAACCCGTCTAATTGCAAATCCTCTTCAGGGCCGTAGCAAATTGCGGCGGGCTCATATAGCCGCTGAGGATCTCCCTCTTTTTCCACCAGGGCACAGCGCGGCTAGCCTAACGTCTGCCCAGACTGGGCCTGCACCTTCAACTCATCATCGGTTTCGAAGTTCCAAACCCACGCTTTGAACAGCTCCAACATATCCCCAAGAGCTCCGGCACCTGCCGCCATGCTACGCAATACCAAATACAAATAAATTTAAACTGATATTACCCAAAGCAGTGCCTACAGCCACCAACGTTAACACCAATGAACGTGCGAAGAACTCCGTCCGTCACCGGGGTAATATCAGTCAAGCAGCAAATTAATACACAAAACAGCCTTCTGCAGCTGCCTTTTTGCATGCTCTCTATGTGGTTCGCGCCTCTCCAGCTTGTTCCTTGGATGCTTCCACTGCAGCATTTGATCCTGCATCTGTGATCTCGAATCACGTGGTTGATCACCCATTGCTCTCCTGAGGGGTTTACTGTGAGGGCCGTAGGCCACGGGCCGTGGCAATTGCAATGGAATCATCCCACGGGCAAAATTTGAAATTAATGATATGCGCATTACCTAACACGGACGTGAAGAACGTTCTGTTTACAAATTACAAAGGAAGTCCAATGCTTTTGAAAAATATGTTGCGTTCCTTGACTCTTGTTTCTCGTTCCCTGCAGTTATAACGGGGGACGCCAATAGAGTATCCATCCGGCCTGCGCTGCGCTGCGCTGGAATTAATATCTGCACACCCAAACGATGAAAGACCAAGCTTTGATTCCTATGTCTTGCCAAGAAAATGCAGCGAAAATGCCGATTCTTATCCTGACTGCCTTTATCATCCAGGGGATGGCCGCTGCACACGCACCAGGTGCAAACTTCGAGAGAATATAATCAATTCAGTTATAATTGCGTTTCAGAAAGCTCATTTTTTTCTTCTTAATCTTCAGTTCGGAGTTGTTCTAGTCCAAAGGGATTCGCAGACCTAACGAGGTGTAACAGCTTTTGATGTAATTCCGGTATTCCAATGAAATTTGACAAGACTCAAACCTTTGTCTTGCACATAGAAAGATGTGACTCGTTGTCCTCAATGTCTGCCTTTTGTCTCTTTTTATTCCACATTTCACTTAAGAAGATGTTGTACTGCATACCTCCCAAGTTGAGTCACAAAGCCGATATTTCATCATTTTTGAACCAAAAATAAATGTCAGAACCACGAGTATGTTCGAATTTGAAGGTTCAACTTTGCTGACTTGAATTGACAACTATTTTTCAAAAGTTTTACTGTCAGGGAGCACGTCCGAGGGAGTACAAAATGTGAACCCACCATAATGGTCATGCTATTCTGCTGAGGGTGAATGATGAATGGATCTGCTGCAGGACCCGGCACTGAGATGGATAACGCCAGCGGTAACCGTTTGTAAGGAACACCCCTTCTATGATCTTGGGAATAACCCTTCTAGATCTTAGGTCTTCTATGGCTGCATCAAATTGTTTCGTAACTCAGCTCCAAGAGTTGCATTGATCTCAAGAGTCTTTGGGAAGAAGAGGGTATGCCGTGTCAATGCTTGCTGCCATTGGCATAGGGCTGTAGGAATCAGGAATGTTACGATTTGCGCAACCGCTTCCGGCAAAGCTTGGAAAAGCATGGAAACGCTCTCTCAGATTTTGCATAAGGACCCTAGTGCATGAGAGCTCTTTATACTTTGATTCTGGATGCTCCGGCTCTTCAAGGGGTCCAACAGTATCCAACAGCTGCTGTAGAGGCTGCTTGAAGAGTTAATCTGAGGTGGAAATTCGCAGACTGATTTCAAGCTCGATTCACCCGCAGCTTTGAAGGGGCTGAAGAACCATTTAAGTATCCACCCACCCCCTGGCTGTATAACATGAGCCATCAGTACTTTTGGGGTGGTCTTCCAATCCCCAGCAATACGGCAGCAGATGACTGGGTCCCTGACCCAAATGTCGAGTATCTCGGTGCAAGCTTTCTTGTTATTATCAGAATCGCATCAAGCTTCCTTGGTCCCTTTGACGTGGTAAGCTAACAGCACCAGCCCAAAGTATTCCCAGCATAACCGCTGCACAGTGCAACCAAACAATCATGAAAGGAAACTGTATTGGATCAGACTGACCTTTCTGCTCTTTTCTTTTTCATTTTCTTACTTTGTTCCCGGGATGGAAATGCTTGGAAAGGCTTTGCTTTTGTGGTTCTCTCTTAATTGCTTGAAGTAGTTTTGTCCATCTGTTGCTCTCCTGTAGATGCCCTCAAATCCTCTCTTTTTCCCCACTTGTTTTTGTCTCTTTTTCTCCCACATCCATCCCACAGCAACTTTCAGCATCTAGTAAGTGCCCATGTCATAAATGTACCATCATATATGCAGCGGAAACTGATAATATGGGCATGAGCTGGTCATATTTGTAACTGATTTCATTTAAGTAATGTCACTAAGGACTGACCCGTAGCATAAAGCAAGGCAACATATTGAACAATGGCTTGTGAAAAGGATTGCATCTTTTTTGACCCCCCCCCCGGGGCGGGCCGTGGCAATCGCAATCGCTGTAGGCTGTAATATCTCCAAGGCGTAGAGAATCTTTGAGTTTTAGGGACTTCATGTTTGACCCTGAAGGGCATATATATGTCTGAATTCTTGGGTGTTTGGTTCCAGTTGTTTACGTCATCATTTGTGCGAGTTAAGGGTGGCGCACCTGTCAGCCGGATCATGAAAGAGTATTCCTCTATAAGTTTTCCTGAAGGTTACCCACTTAACATCCTAAGTAGGTTAGCAAGGTTTGACTGGAAACAACAGTCGTCCGGTGGCATGGATCTTAGAGTCTTCTCTCCACCAAATGCAACAACTCCTGTGGCCGAGCTCACTGGCCTTTACAGTTTACCCCTAGATCTGTCTATTCCCCTTGCTAACACGACTGCACTAGGTCCTCTTATCCAAGACTTCTTTTCCAGTGTCCAGACAGTTAAGAATTCAGATACTGGTAGTGTTGCGTCCAACTACGTCAGGAACTTTTTTACATACTCCACTAAAGCCACACTCGCGGTATTCACAACTCTTTCATCACCGACTGGGGATCTGAGCCCATTTTTCAGGGGTGTCATTCCAATAGGCTCAGTTTTCTCAGGTGGGTTGCTTGGTGTGCGTGTGGACCCCTACAGTCCTAGCTAGCATCTGAGCAACGTTAACGCCAGGGTAACACCAACCATTGTTAACATGTATGGTGTACATTGCACATTTTTAGCTTAGTAACCCCTTCTCGGCGATTATAATTATCGCAGTTGGATTGATTCTAGATAAAATTATTTAGAACCACTTTTGCCTTCTTGGTTTAAATCAGTTTTACCTTCTTCTTGCCAGTAAACTCTAGCCCAACCAAAAAAAAAAAAAAAAAAAAAAAAAACCTTGCCAATACAGTGTTTTGTTAATGTCTGCAGCCAATGCAGTAATTTTGTCAAGTAACAGCTGTTGACCTTTCCAGCTTTCCCTTTACATATGTACTGGGGATCCCCAGTAGAGGTGTGTGACTCCGCGGCCGCGGTCAGACACCTCCGGGTCAGAACTCAGACAGGAGGTTGTAACTACTTGCAGCATTTCAGTGTGTGAATCTCGAGAAGCTAGCACTGGATGTCATATGGTCATGTACTGTGGTATGACAGATAATGACGAGATCTCGAGACTAGTCAGAATTAGTACTGGACTGGGCCACACTCTTCGAGATAACATTTGGACCGTGTTTAACACTGGACATAACTTGAACACAATCTCTTTACGAATGTGTTACAGGTATATATTATGCACAAGCTACGTGTTCGTGGGTGACCAGTTGCTGCAAAGTATCTAGTTATGCTTTCAGCGGACTGATTATATAATAGTTAATTAACTTAATTAAGGTATATGCTAGTAAGGGAAGCTTAAGCTATGTGTTTGTGGGTCACAAACTGCTGTAAACCATCAAGTAATGCTTTCAGCAGATTGCAAGCTTACTAGCTTACTCAATTGAATAAACTGCTAAGTTGGATAAGAAAATTACAAGGAGTCATTGCAATGGTCAATTGATTGTTTCCATGGCTCCTCTGACTGAAGTCGAGTAACCTGTATCTTACGCGAGATTCATCAAGGGTCTATTGGTCAAGGAAGAGGAATCATATCGGGTGTTCAACTGTTTGTGTGGACTCTGTAGATGAATCGTGTGTGTGTGTGTGTGTGTGTGTGTGTGTGATGTAGTGCCCGGTTCAGACAGTCCTAATGGGACAACATTACACACACACACACACACACACACACACACACACACACACACACACACACATATGGAAAGCTCCCCTGGGTTGTCAGAGCATACCAGGGTGAGCATCGGTGTTCGATCGTGCTGAGCGGAAAACCGGCCAAAATAGGTTGCGCTCCTGTCTTCCTGGCAGATGTGGATGCGCATGTAAGCAAGTAGTGCAAACTCATTTCGCATCCGCGTTTTGTTTTTCAGCACAAGCACTGCACGACTGAAGCGGTCGATCATTTGCTGTTAAAATCACTACTCATCGTTGATACTCCTTTGCATGCCCATGTTGCTAACTGGCAGATCGATGCCGTACATCATGTCACAAGCAGGCTACAACATCTTCCAAGTCACTCGGCAACATTGATGTACACAGAGCTTGAGCTTCATAAATAGTTCACAAAATTTGCTGCAGTCTCTTGTCTGCCAGAAATGAATCACGGCTGCAGCCAGAGACATGTTCAGTTTTCATTTCGAGCAGGTATTTTCAAGACATGGATACATGTGCCACGTAGTTGACAATGTTGAAAGTTTGTTTTGGGATGTGCCAATGCTATTTCCTCATGTGCGCGTAAGCCCCTTTGACACGGCCAGCTTGCCAAGCTCGTTCAAGGGATCGTTTTAATAATGTGCCCATCTTGCCTGTATTAGTCGTGCCAGATGAGGAATCAGCAAACCACCAGCAGAACAGCGGAAGGTCATCCTGGCGGTTTCCTTTCCTTCTGCAAAACATAAATATTATGCTGCATCACCAAAACTTCGTGCAGCTGGGCAAACCACCAGCAGCTGCCATCTCTTTGGGCAACTGTTGTTGGTCCGTGCTGCATAGACTGATTCTGCCCTGAATGCAACTTTGAATGAAGGAATGTTTGCTACACTGCTGATTGCATGCAAGATCCCATCCCATGCAACCGTTTGAGCCTTTTACACATATGCCCCCATGTCAAAAGATTTCATGGAGACCGTCCTCCCCTGACAAAAGTGCCTCAACTCCTAATCTGTGCCTAATATCAGCCCTAGTCAGCTGCGATTGGAATGCCATGGCCATCCTTCCTGTTTCAAATTTCATGACCAAGCATGCACAGGAAACCTCACGAGGAATAATTTGCAGCGTGACATTCGCTTGTGCAGCGCAGCGTTTTACAATTGGGTTTAGCAGAGCCATCTGGGGTGGACCCGAGATCTGGACCACGAAGTGATAACAGATCCGGGATCCAGATCTGACATTCCCATTGAATGTCCACCCACTCTATTATTATTTTTTTTGGGGGGGGGGGGGGGGGGGGGGGGGTTCCTAAACTTAGTAAAAGTTGCGCAGGTCAGAGATGAACACGAAAGGACATGCCCCGAAGCGATGGAACAATGGAGGAAAATCCATGCACGTTTGGCCACTAATGCTGAAGACTCTTCATGAAGATGACGGTCAGCAGGACTTTTGTGAAGAGGACGGTCATCAGGATTTTGAAAGGACAAGTACACTAACGAAGTAGCACCTCATCGCAAGCGCTTTTCTTCACATCACTTCACGTTGGTTTTGAAGATACATGGTCCACAAACTCCTACCATTCCCAAATGTCTGCCTTGCCCGGTGCCGTACCCCGCAATCCACTGTCTCTATCCACAAGCCACAAGCCTGGTGCCAGATGGAAGTTTCCAAAGACTGAAGATTCTCGATTTTCCCTCTGTAATATCTCCCCCTTACTCTAACGCACACAGGCTGCTGTGAACTAGCCTGATCCCAATTTGGGGCATTCCAAGCATTTCCACTTAGCAGATACCTGCGCGAAATCGCAGCCTTCTGCCCATGGCCAATATAGTGAAACTGTTGTGGAGGGCCCATTTGCTGCAAAGCTGGCTGGGAGCAACTCGGGGGGATAAGAAAATCCGTGTGTTTGAATCTTGGCACGCACAGGGACACAACGTACTATAATCTCTGGTACATGCCCACCAGGTTTGGAACACAGACCCACCAACACACCTTGCCACCCAACACACCTTAGCACACCGGAATGACCTTGATGTTTCACTCACTCACACACGCACGGGCGCATGCATGCTCGCACACTCTCTCACTCTCTCTCTGCCGCAGCATCTGCCCAGCAGAGCCCCTCATGGAGCCCAACAGTACCTGCGGGCGCATTGCTATGCGGCACTGCACTTTGTTCTGTGGCCAGATGCCGCACGATTAGGCTGTACTGCAAAACAATATATTTCAAAGCGCCTCTGGCAGAAGCACCCTCCAATTCAGTTCATTTCAGAAATATGTGTATTTCGTGCAGGGGGTCAGAGATCGGAGGTGTGTAGCTTGTTGACCATCCCCTCTTTGTTCCCCGTGTCTGGCCAGAAGCTAGGGAGAATCTCCGATCCGAATTATAAAAATAAAAAAACATATTATAAAAAAAATCCGGGATCCTTTGTACATAGTTACAAACTATCTTCCACCCACTGCCAGAAATGCTCTGCCCCCACCCCTCCTGGCCTGCTCATGGCCATTTGTTATTGGGAGGCAACAGGGCATTCCACAGTTTAGGTTGACACATTGCCTCGTCCATGTGAGGCAGAATGCAATGCCCCCCGAAGGCGCAATGCCGGATTGCCTTTTCAGGCCCCTTCCCCATCACCAGCCCCTCTTCCCCCTCTTTGCAACATAGAAAACTATCTGTATGATACAAGGCCTCGGTGGACGCAAAGGAGGAACGACGGAAGATAACAATCAGGACCTGCCACTAGGGCTGAATATAACAACCATGACCAGCCACTAGGGGCTGAACATAACAATAATGACCAGCCACTAGGGCTGACAAGGATGACACCTGCAACTAGGATGACTCATGCGCATGGGGAGCCCGAGCGCGGCGTTCGGCGGAGAGACATCTTCCGCATGCTGAGGACGCTGTTAAGGGCTTTGCGAGCAATGCTGTCCGTGCGGGGCTGTACTTCAGATGTTTCCTCTGACCCCATCCTGCCCCCCCGTCTCCTGTACATGTTATCCTCTACAGCGCAGTGCACGGCTTCAGCACGACCTTTTGCTTCTATCAATAAAAATGTAGATGAATATGATATTCACGAACTGATGTTCAGGAACGTCCTGGCCTCCCTGATGCATGTTGCAGAGGGAAGCACTCGCACCCGTGTGCGCACACGTGCACACACAGCACACGCACACGCACGCGCACGGGCGCTCTCGTATGCACGCACGCACGCACGCACACACACACACACACACACACACACAGAGAGAGAGAGAGAGAGAGAGAGAGAGAGAGAGAGAGAGAGAGAGAGAGAGAGAGAGAGACACACACACACACAGAGAGAGAGAGAGAGAGAGAGAGAGAGAGAGAGAGAGAGAGAGAGAGAGAGAGAGAGCCCGCCTAACTCTTCCCAAAAAGACCCAAGCGCTGCTTGTGTTGGTGAGATAACGTTACAGGAGGGAGCTCACTCTGAGTTGCTGGAGACTGGCCGGCTCGGAACGACCTTGTGGCGTGCCCTGCCCAGTAGAGGGGGAAGCCGTTCTCCACTCTGCCTCCGCTCCTCCTTGTCTATCAGCTTCAGCACATCACCTGTGACTGCTAATCGCATCTGCAAAAGGCATGATATCCTCAACTTACAGTATTAGTAAGATACAACTACAGTGCCCACCCCTTTTGTGTCTACTAGAGTCTCTCTAGGTGTGTGTGTATGTGTGTGTGTGTGTGTGTGTGTGTGTGTGTGTGTGTGTGTGTGTGTGTGTGTGTGTTTGTGTCCTCAGAGGTTTGACCCATTTCTGTCCCCTCTGAGCGTTTTTCGCCAGTTCCAGATATGTTTTTATGGGGAATTGCAACCCTCTGTTCCCCCCCAAAAAAGGGGGGGGGGGGGGAGAAGAAAAAAGAAAAAGATAGTGACTGCAAGCAAGGCCGCCAATCCACCTCCCTGACCAGCTACTGACAAGTCAGCATTCACTACTGTGCACAAAGGGCATATTGGAGTGCTTTACACTCCACCTTATGGCACGGCCAGGCAAAACCATGTAATACCCCTCCACCAACGCGCGCACACACACACACACACACACACACACACACACACACACACAGAGGGGGGGGGCGGGGAAGGGAGGGAGGTAGGGGTGGGGAGATGGGGGGAATCAGATTGCGAAGGTTCCACCTTGAAGTCCTTGCGGAAATTGTCGAAACGCATTTTCAAGACACGCAGCTCCGAGTCAGGGTCCATCCCGGGCGCGACGGTCTGGCCGCGCTTCACCTCGGCAATGAAGGCCGCGTCATCCTGGAACAGGCTGCTCTTGCGCTCAAACTCTGCCACCAGGCCGTGCACGTAGGCCTGCGTTCGCTCCCGTGACAGTGTCACGTCCTTCTCCACACTTAGATCTGGCCGCCCTGCAAATCCACATGGCAACAACTCTTGATGTTGAGGGTGATGCAAATTGGTGTGGACTATTTGTTGTTCTGCGTGACTGTCCGTCACTGTTATTGCCTATGCTTGTGTGCACATGCACGCGCGCGCGTGCGTGTGTGTGTGTGTGTGTGTGTGTGTGTGTGTGTGTGTGTGTGTGTGTGTGTGTGTTGGGGGGGGGTGTAAGTGTATGTGTTGGGGGGGGGGGGAGTTTCTCTGCATGTGCGTGTCCCCAAATATAGTGGGGGGAAGGGGGGGGGGCATTGACACAGTTTGTTGGACTAATCAGGATGCTGTGGGGTTCTGAAGACCTTGCACAAGGAAAAGACGTAAAGGAGGAATAAACAATGAGGGGAGCAGAAATTTAGACAGTGGGGGTTTGTCAGAACAGGGAGGGCGTGGGAGAAAAACATAGGGATGACAAAACACATAGAAAGAAAAAAACAAGGGGACAGTCAGTGGGTGGAGTTATCAGAAACATGCACAAGAACATCTGAGAATAATCAAAGGCCGGGGCTTGTAAATGAAGCCAGACATCAGCAGTGACCTGGGCCTTTGTCTACGACTCCGCCTGACTGACTGTCTGAAGTAAAACAAGTGCAATCGACAGAGACCTGGTTGTCTGAAAGCAACAATATCCCACCAGTCCCAACTTCGTGTGGCCTGTAATGTTTGACAATTTTGAGTGTTGCTTCACAACACGACTTCATCTAGAATGTGTCTGGCTCTTCATAAGCCTAAGGTGTTGGGGGCCATCATAGACGGATCCCCGATCTTCGGAGAGAAAACACACCCATGTACTCTCTCTCTCTCTCTCTCTCTCTCTCTCTCTCTCCCCCCCCTGTCCCCCCCTCCCCTCACCAAGCAACAAGAAGGGTTTGTGAGAAACATGCAAATTATGCAAACCGTGTGAGAGAGTCATGCACACATTACATCCACCAGGTGTATGAGAGTGCGTGACAAATACAAGAGGCACGCCCCAGAACATCCCATGCACAACGCATTCGAAGGAAATTGAGACCCCAGGTGGGAGGTGGGTCAGAGCACTGACTGTCTGAGGCAGTGGCCGCAGTCTTGGGCAGAGGGGGGATGTTCTCCGCATTGGAGGAGCGCGGGCGGATGGCCGCCCCGTCAGCGGTACGGGGTGCGCTGGCGGGTATGCTCCAGTCCCCTTCGCTGCTGTGCCCTGCCCTCCCCAAAAGGCTTTTCCGTTCACTTCCCTCACTCCTCCACAACTGTATCACCCTTAATCTCATAGTTTTTTGACGCGAAGTCAGAAGCGCATGAGGTGTACACGGTTGACTTTTTCTCGAATCCCGACGGATTAGGGTGACCTTATGCTGGAAATCCCCAGGGGGCATTACAAGAAGGTCGGCAAGCCTGGGGGCCTCCCGGGATATAACCATACTTGCCAGGCCTTGTTGTACCTGCCTTGTTTCCCATTTTCAAGAGAAGTCACAGGGCCATGGATGGAGGGAAACCGGAGGCCTATGGTGCACGAGGAGGAGAAGGAAAAAGAAAAGAGCGGGTTTGACATTCTTTACAATTTGGCCAAACTGAAGTCTGGTTCCGCCATAGTCCCGCCAGCGGTGCCCAAACTGAAGTTCAAGTTGGGCCAAACTGCTGGCATTCACTGAATAGGCTGCCGTCCATAAGGTTACCCTTCACAGCAATGCGGGAAGGAAGGAAGAAAGGAAGAAATTATTGCATCGAAGGCCAGATGCACGGGCCCTAGTGGCTGGCCCTGGATGTGTTCGTCCTTCCTTACTTTTGATCCTTTTTATAGGCTTAGGTAGCTCAAAAGCCGCTCTCTTTGATGTGAAAGCAGCGGACACGGGACCCGCACACAGTTGTGAGTCTGGAGCTGCCTGCTGCTGTCTAGGTAAATCACAATATGCCATATCCGTATGAGGCCTTCAGCCTATAGGCTTCTACACTGGCACAAAGAAGTACGGGGCGTTGAGGCTTATGGTTCAGTGACACTTGAATTCAGAGAGGCTCAGGACTCAGTGAAGCTTAACTAAACAAAGACTTCAAAAGAAAAGCTAGTAAGGGGTTGCTGGTGTCCTGCACTCTGGTGCGTTCGGCAGAGATTTGAACCGAGCATGGGTCAGGTGCAAAAACGAAGGATGAATGAGAGCACAGGAGATGGACAGTGAGGGTGCGAGTGATGAAGAATAGAAGTGCAGGAGACCCACGTGCGGAGGCAGGTGTGGCTGTGCCGGAGGAGAGAAGGAGGTCTTCCCGTACCACCGCCAGCGCATGCTGTAGCTGCCGGTTGTGCTCCACCAGATGTGAGATCTGCTCCTCTAACTTGCTCGCGTAGTCCTCCCACATGGTCAACTGCCCCGGCCCCACCCCACAGTCTTATGCTCTAAATTACTCTGGAGATGCAACACCTGCTTTAAGGTTCCAAAGAAGGAAAGCTTGAAACACTAAGATACTTGTGAAGTATGCTCGCTTTCAGAGTAAGATTTTGGCTGCCATGTGCGTCAGATCGCAGCCATGCACACACACACACACACACACACACACACACACACACACACACACACACACACACACACAGACATAGACACACACATACAGACTAGCACACATATGTGCACAGTCGTATGTTCAAAAACCGCAGTCAAGGGGTTCCTCCTCCTCCTCATCCTGCCCTCTCTCTCTCTCTCTCTCTCTCTCTCTCTCTCTCTCTCTCTCTCTCTCTCTCTCTCTGTGTGTGTGTGTGTGTGTATGTGTGTGTGTGTGTGTGTGTGTGTGTGTGTGTGTGTGTGATTGAGTGAGTGACAGGGGGGGGGGAGGGGACGGAGGGAGGGGATGCAGTCCCCCCTCCCCTGGGCAAGCACGTATACGCAAGACATCCCGCATGGATATCTGACAGCCGAATACGCGTGGCACAAGCTCCTTGAATACATGGGAATCACAGGCAGTCAAATCTAAACAAGACTTTTCGAAGCATCCCGAGATGGAAATGGGGAAACTTTGGCCCCAGGGCCGTTTGCAAAAGAAAGTTGAAGGGCTCGTGCAAGCGGAATATTGAAGGGATCAGCACGAGCAGCAGCGACACACCAAGAAAGACGTATGCCAGGTCTGCAGCAGTCAGAGAGGCGAGAACGGGCCGTTCCCGGTCACATGGGAGGTCCATGTGACTAGATGTCCCCATGAAGGAACCCACCTGCTCTACAGCTGCAGCTCGGAGCTCCTCGGGGTCAACATCAGACCACTCAGCATCCCCCTCGCGGGCCGCGGTCCCTCTGGTGGCCCTTGAACGGTCCCCCAGGAGGGAGCCATTACTGGTTCCTGCTCCTGCCTGCGGCTGCCAATGAAAGCCAGGAGCTGCATACGAGCTGTCATCTTGCCTGTGCGCCTCCTGCATGAAGCTTTCCTGCTTCCTCCAGTCTTCTCTGACCTGTGGGTTCCCAGTGCTGCACTTAAAACTCTGAACTCCACAGATACTGTGTGGAAGTGCATTTTAACACTGCACAGCACAGATGATCACCGTCATACAAAACACAATTTGCTTGTTGTGACAATTTCTTTTCCCCACCCTCCTCACCCCTTCCATCTCTCTGTCTGTCTCGCGCGAACTGCCCCCCTCCCCACCCAAAACGACTACTCTTCAGGGAGAGCTCCATGAAGGTTTCATCAAAAGGATGGAAGGAACAAAACAACCAGGCCCAACCCCTACAGCTGGAGAGGACCAGCCCGCTGAGGCTGAGGAGGAGAGGAGCCGGCTGCGAATACGGGCATCTATGGACAGTTTATTATTATTATAAAAAAAAAAAAAAAAAAAAAAAAAAAAAAAAAAAAAACTCAACTCTGGATGACCTGGCAAACACGGAGGAAAGGGTCTGGATGTAATACTGCTATTCCTAGTCTAGGGGGATCCTGAGGGTTGGGTGCGCACCCTATGCTGGCCAGATGGGAGGGAGTGCGGGTCTTGCGCCCGCTGTTTCGAAGATGGCAGCTGGGCCTCTGAGCAGCGCCACTGCTCCCGCCTCCTTCTCACCCTCTCTGCCAGCTGCATTTGCACCACCCCCCTCAGAAGCCCAGTCCATGTTGCTGCTTCTGAAGTTCTTCCAGAAGTATAGTTGCAGTACAGCGCAGTGCCCCGTCCCCATCAGGAGTCCGATCTCCCTACTTTTGTGAAGTAGTTTCGGGAAATACAGTTTGTGTGCAGCTTTTCAGAAAGGCGGTACGGTGTCCTGTCCTCATCAGATTGGCAGCCGGGACAAATGATTAGGGAAGATGAGGGGGGCGAAGAATTTTGCGAATGAAAACTACCCTGATTTGGAAGTGCCGGCCAAGCCTTACCCAGCCAACTGGATGAGCGAAATACAAGCTCTTTCCCCCCAACTCCTCCCCCCCCCCCCCAAAAGCAACCCTACTAGTGCTACTGCTTTCCCCACTACAATCTTGCACAGTCACATGACGCTGCCTTGCATGAAGGCGTTGTTACTCCTAAGGTACTCCAGATGAGTTCATTTTGGATGTACATATTCCTGATTCAAAGAAGTTACGACACCCCCCCCCCCCCCTTCTTTTTCAAATTGCGAACTGCAAGGCCCCACCTGTTTACGGCGGAATGCAGTCTGGCAGGTGAGAGTGGCGGAGCGGAGGGTCTGGAAGCGGCGTCGGGCGGCCCACCCGCGGAAAGTGGTCTGGATTCGGCGGGATGCCTTGTACCGCTGTAGTACAACAGCATAGCTGCGGCGCGCCTGCAACCCCTTCCAGTGGGCCTGCAGGCACAATGCCGCCTTCCTCTGGCGCAGAAAGGCTTGTCGGCAGCGCGCCATGCGGTACACTGTCTGACACGCCAGTACACTCCTGCCCCGTGACGTGCCCTTTGTCAACCGCTGGTTGCACATAGCTTACATGAGAAATGACTTTCTGCCCCCCCCCCTCCCCCGGGGCCATTTGAAAAGTCGCTGTAATACCCCCTTCCCTCAACTAGCCAGCCGAACACACACACACACACACACACACACACACACACACACACACACACACACACACACACACACACACACACACACACACACACACACACAAGCGCACCCACGCACGCAGGCACGACTTGACAAGCTCACACTCTCAGCAATAACGATTGATTCCCCCTCGCCCAGCCGCTCTCTGTGGGCAGGCGCACACGCAGACGGCGCGCGGAGTGGGGTAGAGGATCCTGGCCAATTCGGTGCGAGCACGTCTCGGTCACAATCACATGTTTGACTCCTTGACCAATAAATCACGAGGCTCTGTCTCTGTCAAAGTCATGGTTGAACCAGGGGCGAACTCAACCATCTGTGAAGTCAAAGGGTTCCGAGAGCAGGGTAAGATTTTAATGCAGGAGCAGGAAGCAGGTATGGGATCGCCAAGAACTTTTCCATCGTAGAGTGATGGACAAACGAAATAATTTACTTTTAGTCAAACTAGTCCCGCGCCCGGGGGGGACTAGTGTCGTTGCTGTCCCCACTAGGAAGGGATCACAAAGAGGGCCCAGTAATTCCTAGGGTCACTCAAGAAGCCTTCACAAGAGGGGCTGACCGGTGAATGCGAGCCCAGTAATCCTCCAAGCGGCCCAGCACGCCCGCTCGGAAGAACAGTTTGCTGCGGCCCACACGGAACATGCTGCCCGGGATCCCAAACCGGTCCAGCAGCGCGTGGCACACTTCCAGGTCCAGTTTTCCCGTCGCCCTCTCATGCGCTGCAGCACACATGATGGCCCACTCACTCCCGCTATTTGCTGGCTTGGGGGAGGCGGGTGTGATCAACTTGAGGAAAAAACCCCCCGATTTCTTGCAATTTCGCATGTATGACCTTTTCCATCAAACAATACAGTGTGTACCTGAAATTGCGACCACCAGAAATGGCAATTTCTCTCGATTTACCTTGATCCCACTTTCGTGTACTTTCCTACCACACGTCAGGGTGTGGTTGAGAGCAAAACACTGGGCAATCCCAATCTTGGGTGACGCTTTCAGGATTAGCCGCTCCTTCTCTGACCTCTTTGGATGGGGTCTTGAAGGGAAGTGCCAGGTTGCTGGGCCAAGGATTGTCGGGACGTGTTGGCGTAGAAAATGTTCATCACGCACTGTGTGAATTTGGAGTTATGCTATCAAAACTTGATAAAGATACTATGCATTACGTTGTCGGAGGCAGGGCGGCGCTCTTTATTTACACGAAGGGGGGATTTTCACGGGGATTGGGCAGGAAAACGGGGAAAAACCTGGGAGAAGCATGCCGTAGGCCGTGGCAAATTGGCGGAAGAGGTAGCGGGTGGGATAGCCCTGCCGCGCAATGCGGGCCACCTCCAGCACTCCGCAGCATCGCAGCTGGTGCATGACCAGCTTCGCATCAAACCGGTTGGGGCACTGTACATTGTTGGGCTTGATGCACCTGACAAAGTGCAGCCTTGTCCTGTTCCACCCCCACCAGCCCTTCATCATCATTATTAAATTTGGACATTTCAATTTTGTACAATCCACACATTGTACATACACTGCACTTC
>KV908448.1:133631-140088 GCA_002005505.1 Botryococcus braunii
GGAAGAATCAGGGAGCCGCACTCTAGGAAATACAAACTGCTTGTCGAGCAAGGACACCAAATTGCTGCCAAAGGTTATTTACCATCATGGAAAAATGGGGAGCCGCACCCTGGGAAAAACACACTGCTCGTCCAGCAGGGAGAGGATGCTGACTTGCTTGGGGTTGCGCCCATCAATCAGGTCCAACACCTCCTGGTTGTCCACAAAAGGAATGTGTGCCCAGTCAACGCCCTCCTCTTCATAGACCTCCTGCTCCATTACGAACTGATGCCTGTGCACGCACATATACCCCTCCTGTTTCTACACCGTCATGAGAGATATGGTTCTTATTCTCCTTCAGGGAAAGATTGGTGGCCGCACGTTGCTGGCCCCTGCCATAAATATGAGGGTGGGAGTTTTTGGGCTTGCTTGCGCCTGAGCACTTACACTTTCTACCCTCTTTCTACCCCCTCTTCGTAGTTCTCATGCGTCCTTGAGGCCTGGGGTCTGTCGCAGATACGCCTAATCTTTCTAAATATCATCATAGACCTCCTGCTCCCTGGAAATCTGGTGCCTGTCCACAAACGCCTCCTCTTCCTACACATCATCATCATACTACATCATATATACATCCTCTCTGCACACCTTCTGGCACCTCTGTGTAGACCTGCTCTCCACATAAGGTCATGCTCGCAGACCCCTTGCTGCAATGTGAACTTGTGCCTGTGGCCACACATCTCATCACAACCCCCTGTATAGACCTACTCTCCACAGCCCCCCCCCCCCCCAAAATAAAGATCCGTCGTTCACAGACCTCTTCGTAGACCTCCAGCATGACCGCAGTGCAGGCGCGCCACAGCCAACGCCGATGCCAAAGAGCATGAATAATGGACGTTAAAATTTGACAGGAAACTTAGAATTTATGGGTTAGCATGTTAAGGCCCCCGATCCCAAGGTCAATCCAAACCTGTTGAATTGCTGCTGAAGCCGTTCGTTTGCGTAGTTGATGCACAGCTGCTCAAAGCTGTTTTCGTCAAAGCACTCGAAGCCGTAGATGTCCAGAATGGAGAGCGTCGTGTCGGAGGAGGGGCGGCCCTCTGCCAAGGCCCTGTTTATTCGAGCAACAAGCCAACCAAAGAGCGCCGCATATATTGCTTTTGCTAGAGCATCCCGCGTATCTGCCGCTGCCTCAACCCCCAGCATTGTCCTGATTGTCTCTCCGCCTGTCCCAGGGAACACCATTGCAGTAAACAACATATACATGTGCTGGTAATTAGATTACTTAGAGTTATCTTGCCGTTCCTTATTTTTCTCCCTTCCCCCCTCCTATCCTCTCTCCCCGTCTACCCACGGCCCAACATTCCCCCCCCTCCCACGCGCGCGCGTGCACACACACACACACACACACACACACACACACACACACACACACACACACACACACAGAGAGAGAGAGAGAGAGAGGAGAGAGAGAAGAGAGAGAGAGAGAGAGAGAGAGAGAGAGAGAGAGAGAGAGAGAGAGAAGGGGGGGGACCTGGGCTTGCCAATATAAGTATCAACAGGCCAGTGAAAGGACTGTGCTGCATCGATTGAGAGAGCTAACACATCAACATGGACAAGCACAACCCAGTAGGAAAAGATAAAGACATATAAATACAACGCAAAGGGGGTTAACATGCAGTCTACTTGCACATCTGTGAGCTCTTTTGAACCTTCGCCGCGTTCCCATATAAATACAGGTCTTCATTACTGCAGCAGCCTCGTTTCTCTCACACATGAATATGCGACTGTGACTGTAATGGCCAAGCCCTGAGCCAGACCCTTGCGCCAAGGGTCTAGACCATGACAACATATCTCAACAAGAGGGCCCAAATCCAAGCAAGGGAAGAATACAAGCAGAGCAAAAATTCGTGTTGACTTGCCACAGGTCAAAGCGTAATTTACCGGACACTGAAAGAGCCATATTTCTCTGAACCAAAGTGTATTACAGGTGCAGAAGAAGCCTATGGGTGACAGGGAACCTAACACCAGAATTCCCTGGACCTTCTTATCTCTTTTCACCTAGAGAAAGGCAAACTTCAAGGAGGACAGAACAGGGCTGGGAACAAAGACAAAGCCTCTTGTTTGTCAGCGAAGGAATGGGTCTGATGGAGTGTCCATGTAAGGTCCAGTCCTTGCGCTGCAGCCCATCCACTGACAAAAAAATCCATTGAGCTCCCCAACCCCAAACACACACTCGCCAGCCCCAGCCCCCGGAAAGAAAAAAAAAGGGGGGGGGGGCAGACATATGAAAAAGGGGGCAGCCACTCACAAATTGGTCCATTGTTCCACTCACACATTGTGCGGAAATGGAATGGAAAGTGCAAAAAGAATGAGGAAGTCAAGGACCTTTTTACATTTTTTCATTATCACGGTGTTGTTTTTTAATGTCCCCATAAAAAACGGAGATTCGTCAGGGCGGGGACCTGCTGTGATGAGGCGGGAGCAGAGGACAGAGGCAAGGCCGGCCTCAGGAACGCGGAGCAGGGCCGCTGCATGGCACAGGGCAAAGCCAGGTGCCACAGAGACGCTGTCGTTGGGACCCTCCACAAACTCGATGTTGCCCAACCACAATATCGCCGACAGGAGCGCCCACACCCTCCCCTTCACCCATATGCCCCGGCGCAGAATGCTTTTGCTGTAAGAAGGGAGGAAAGAGGCAACTTCATTGCATGTATTACAACTCAACGCACTGCTACAACTGTGCATTACAAGTCAACGACCTGCTACAACTGGGGGGACTTCTTCATGTGTGTTTTTGGGACAAAGAAGAGGGGACTTCCTTATGTGTGTTTTCGAGACAAAGAAGAGGAAATGAAGTTGTTAAATGCCCCCACTCTACAACTGCTACACTGCTACAACTTCTACAACTGAGGGGACTTCTTTATATGTGTTTTTGGGACAAAGAGGGGACTTCTTTATGTGTGTTTTCGGGACAAAGAAGAGGAAATGTCGTGTGGGTTGTGAAGGCATAACTTGAAGTTGTTAAATTCCCCCATTCTGGCTCTCTCTGCTCCCCCTCTCACCTGTCTCATCCTCTCCCTCTTTCTACCTTCCTTCCCCCATACCCCTTCTCTCCCTCCCTGTGTATCTCCATCTCTCTGCCCGCGCCCCTCTTTCCCCCATCCCTCTCCATTTTCTCTGTTGGTTGCTTAGAGGGCATTGCATGCATGTGGCACGGTCTTTCAGCACCTACACTTTCTATACATGCTGTGTTCCTTTCCTTCCAGTTTCCACCGTATTGACTTCCACTCCATGGTGCTCTCTTGCTTAATATTGGGCCACCTCGTTCCCTGTGGAAACGCAGGGAGAACTACAATAACAAGTCAGTGCAGTCTCCAGCAACCCAAGGACAGTTTCCAGGTATTTTAACCTTTCATTTGATGGATTTTGGTGGGTATGTGTGCACTGAGCAATAGCGGTATATGCGCAGACCCGCGCACAGCGGGGAGGGCAGAGAGAGGGGCGAAAGCCGGAGAGGGGGAGTGAGGGGGGGAGGGAGTGAGGGGGGAGGGAGGGAGGGAGAGAGAGGGGGGGGAGAGGGAGAGAGGGAGGGGGGCGAGAGAGAGAGAGAGGGAGAGAGGGAGAGAGAGAGAGAGAGAGAGAGAGAGAGAGAGAGAGAGAGAGAGAGAGAGAGAGAGAGAGAGAGAGAGAGAGAGAGGGAGAGAGAGAGAGAGAGAGAGAGAGAGAGAGAGAGAGAGAGAGAGAGAAAGAGAGCGAGAGAGAGAGAGAGGGAGGGAGAGGGGGGAGAGAGAGAGAGAGAGAGAGAGTGTGTGTGTGTGTGTGTGAGAGAGAGAGAGAGAGAGAGAGAGAGAGAGAGAGAGAGAGAGAGAGAGAGAGAGAGAGAGAGAGAGAGAGAGAGAGAGAGAGAGAGGAGGAGGAGGAGGAGGAGGAGGACGAGGAGGGGTGGGGAAGACAGGTTTGTAGACGATGATTGCATTATAATCATATCCAACTGCTTACATAAATTGTGAAGTCCCACTACCGACCGAGGCTTGGAGAAAGGGGCCATGGGAGGGGAAGTCGACCCAGGTTCAAATCCCAGAGAAGACAATCACAAACATGAGGCATACCTGGGCAGCAGCGTCAATGTTGACGGCCAGCATGGCTTGCCGTACCTCCTGGAAGTCCGCAGCATCATCCACCCCAGGGATGGCGGTACAGCCACTCGTGTTCAGGTACCGGAAAAACTTCACTGCATCTTTTGGGATGTGGTAGACTGCTGCTTCCGCCTCATTCGCACCACAGCACAACTGCAGACCATATTCTGATCTTCAGCACGCAGTACCACCTTGCTTTCTTCAAAAAACATTTGCAGACCGGCAGCATGTCCCCCGTCACCTCTCGTGTTGCCGCGCTTCATGAGCTCACACACACACACACACACACACACATACACACACACACACACACACACACACACACACACACACACACACACACACACAAAATAAGGGAAATTTGCAAAGAAGAAAGCATTGCCAGGACAAGCTTAACACAGCGTAGATTGGGAATCCAAGGACAATTGTTAGCAAACCGGAACAAAAAGAAATCCAAACTCCAACTGCAAACGACAGCAAAGAAAACCCCAGCTTATAAAGGAGAACCAATGCAGCAAATTCAGAGCACCGAATTGGATGCAGAACCTGTAGTAGCAATTTAGGGCGTTAGGTAGAAAGAAATCCCCATATGAGTGATTTAGAGAATCATATGGAATCAAGGAACCAAAGTTGCGACTTGGAGAACCCATAGCAGCGAAGTAGAAAACCAAATGGAAACCAGAACCCCATGATAGCAAAACATGCCACGAAAGAAATCTGGAACACACTAGCAGCTATGTAGCGCACCAGATAGGATGGAGAACTCATACTAGCAGATTAGGGAACCGCATGGAACCCAGGACCTGTTAGTAGCGAATTTGGGAACCAACGAATTCTCCAGAACACATAGCAGCATTTCGGAGTAAGGAAGGGATCAAGAACCCACAGTAGCAGATAAGGGCACCGAAAGGACGCCAGGACCCCTTGAAAAGAATTTCAAAGTAGAGACCTGGAACCCAGACTTCCACAGCAGCAAGAGGCAGCACCTGATAGAAAATATGATAGTTGCGCTCTCCTGGCAGTTGGTGCACCACACGCAGCTTCTCCAGGAGGTATGTCTGGATCAGGGCGCCGCAGATGTGGCGTTGATGGTTGAAGAAAATCTCGATCAGCTTTCCAAAGCGGGAGCTGTTGTTGTTGCGGAGCGTTTTGGCGTTCCCAAAGGCCTCCAGAAGCGGGTTGGTTTGCAGCACAGCGTTCTCCACACCCGTCCCACCCGCGAGCCCTGCCAAATACTGCAGGACAAGACTCTCCTTCAGCTGTCCATCGCCTCTTGATAGCCCAACTGCTCACCCGTTGTGTGTTTCTCTCCGGTGGGGGATTGTGCAATTTCGCATCTCTCCACTTTCTCAATCAGCACCAAACCCCCCCCCTCTCTCTCCCCTCCCCACCCTCTCCGCCCCCCCCCCCCCCCCGGCAAAGACCCACCTGATCATTAGTTCCAACCCGCCACACCCCCACCCACCCACCCAACCTCCCGCGTAAACCCCCCCCCCCCACACACACACACACATCCACACACACATCTCCTCTGTCTTGCCAGAACCATCGACATCCCCCCCCCCCCGCCCGGCCTCCCCTCCACATTCCCTCCCACCGCTCCCCCACCCTCCGCTATCTTGTGTGGGCCGCCGAGCCCGCAGATCCCTCAGGGCAAGCTTCCAGAGACCCTTAGCTGTAATCACAGAAAATATTTTTAATCATCCCAGACATTCCCAGCTGTAACCATAGATGATGGCTGTAATCATTCCAAACACCCGTAAGTGTAATCATAGATGAAAGTTATAATCAATCCAGACAAGCTCAGTCATATGCATTCCTTCCTTCCTTCCTTGTTATACCGATATACCGTCTTATAAATGTATATTTATGTCAACAATATCGCACACTGCTGCCAACCTGCATAGCAATCTTGGTTGTCTCTGTTTTGCCGGCCCCGCTCTCGCCGCTGATGATGATGCTCTGACTCCTCCCATCGCGGCACATCACCTTGTACGCGCTGTCTGCCGTGAGAAAGACATGCGGCCGGAACTCCCCCTCCTGTTCCCGGTATCCGCGCCGCATGTAGGTGGACACAATTTCACTTGAATACAGTGGCACCTGTCCCACGCAAACTCCTTGTCAGAAACCTGTAACACTCATCTGATTAAATTACTCACCGTACGTGCCTCTGCATGTGTGTGTGTGTGTGTGTGTGTGTGTGTGTGTGTGTGTGTGTGTGTGTGTGTGCGTGTGTGTGTGTGTGTGTTTGACAGTCTCTCTCTCGCTCTCTCTCTCTCTCTCTCTCTCTCTCTCTTCTCTCTCTCTCTCTCTTCTCTCTCTCTCTCTCTCTCTCTCTG
>KV908448.1:156075-171075 GCA_002005505.1 Botryococcus braunii
GCTGCAACCCAAAACGCATGGACACCGGAACAACACGAAAGCTGAAACAACTAAATGCAAAGGCGAGGATCTCAAAAAAAACAAGAGATTGTATTGTGATTACATGCTACTTGCATTCACCTCGAAAGAGCTGATCGATTGGTAGTTTCTGCTAAGACGAACCCGTTGGTGCAGTACAATCCGTTTGCTGTTCTGGTACGACTGCGGCGTGCACACTCAGACAGGAAAGGAAGGAATCACCCCATTGCATGGCGTGTGTTTGCATGCAAACGCCGCGCATTCTGCTGCAGAAGAAGGTTAGCGTTAGCGTGTACAGTAACCGTTGCTTGTCGGAGGTGACAGACCAGGAAGCATTTCTTCATCTGTTAAGGCTGGGTATACGTGTTCACCGCCGGAAAAGGGGGGAGATACGATGACGGCTTCAACTTTTGCCAAGGATCCACGTTTTATGGATTGCAAAATGAAATTGATTAAAACAATGAACAGGTACGCCTCTTGTGGTTGGATGCTTTTGACTTGGGTTGAAGCTCCGATATTGATTTATTCTTTGTCTGCAGTAAATTGCTCGACTATAAGCATGAGCATCCTGCGAATGTTCTGCAAACCCTGGAAGTTCTTGATACACTCTTTTCGAACATAATTGATAATCCGAATGAAAGTAAATTCCGGAAGGTGCGTGGCTGTGTGAAGTGCTGAAGTATTGGCGCTTCCGATCGGTTCGTTTTGCACCAGCATTAACGAGTGTTCTGCTTGTGACTTGGCAGATAAGAGCATCAAACTCAAAGTTCGCCAGTGCTGTGGGAGCGCATGAGGCAGCAGTTGAATTCTTGGCTTTGGCCGGGTGGCATTCTCGGGTAAGCTGTGACATGACCTGGGAGGGAGGGAAGGAAAGAGCGTTCGAAGCACCTCCGTAACTGTGTATTGAGAGTAGTACTTTGTAAAAGAGCATCTGGGACGAAGCGTTGACCCTCGCCCGGGATAGTCGTTTTTCTTCTGGGGATGTTTGTGGGTGCCTGTTACAGATTTATTGCTCTATATTTTGTCAGCCTTCACGCCTGACTTCAAGGCAAAGGTCTTAAACCAGGAACGGTGTTATCTTGCCGCTGTTAATTTGATGGACAAGCAACTTTTGACCCTGTGTGCTTACTTGCACTGCAGGTCGAAAACTTGGAGAAGCAATGGATGTTTGAAAGACCCCTAGATTCCCTAGAGTTCAGGTAGCTTCCAATCCTGAAAGCATCTGCTATCACCAGGAATGGAAAGCTCAATGGCTAGTTGCGTTGGCCAGCAGTCCTGCAGTGCCTGCATTTGCAAGCAAACCTTCTGTGGAGTTCCTTGCTCATGTATTCCTGGAGTTCCCAACTCACATGTCTGAAGACAGGGACCCCAGGCCTTGTAGATAATGGACAGGTATTGACTTAATAACCTTACATCAATCTTGACACCGGGGCACGGGCGCATGCAGTGTCTTTGCTGAAGCTAGTGATATTATTAAGCGTGCCGTGGCCGAGGCGAGGACAAAAGCCATACAGGTAGACCTCTCTGTCTTAAAGATTGCATCTTTGGGAAAGGGAGGGCTTTGCTTGGACGGTGTCAGGCAGTGGCAGCATCGTGAAAAAAAGGGAAGAGGGGATCAGGAGCCGTAATTCTCACCCGAGAATCCAAAACATCATCCCCGGTGGACTCCAGAGTGATATGGAAAAGCCTCCAAGACTAAAAATCCCAAGGACTCCAAAGAAGATGACGGCAGCCGCATGGTTTAAAGGAAGTCGGAGTCAGATTCCTACATGCCTACCCCATTATTTCTAAGAATCCAACACATCATCCCTCGTGGACTCCAAAGTGATTTAGAGAACCCTCTGAGACTCAAAGGATCCCAGCACAATAAAAATCTATGTTGCACCAGCATCGGGTTTGGCTCTGTGCTCCTTCAATTGCCAAATATCAGCAGTTGGCAACTTTGGGGTCATGGGGATCCTGTGTTAGCAGCAATGCTATGGCAGGAGTGGCATGCACAGCCGTGTTCTCATTTCCATGGGGTTCTGTCTGCAATTTGGGCACCGGTGAGGACGGGGGCATTGGTAGTTTGCGGTAAGGCAGTGGCAGCCTCATGGGCTTACTTCAAGATTCAGGGCAGCAGGGGTCTTGAGGGAAGGGAGGGAGGGTGGAGGGGAGAGGGGGGGGGGAGGGAGGGAGGGGGGGTAAGCATGCAGGCACGAAAACGCGCGCGCGCGTGTGCACACACGCACACACACACACACACACACACACACACACACACACACACACACACACACACACACACACACACACACACACACATACAGACAGAGCCCCCCCCCCCCCCCGGGGGAGAGGAAGGCAGGCAGCTGAGGGCTGTGGAGGTGGGAGCAGGCCGCGAAACTCTCTGACAAGAAGGGAGCGGCAGAGAGGGAGCGGGCCAAGATCCTCGCGGCCATGAGGGACGACAGGGAGTTGCGCAGCGAGCGCATTGAACAGCAGGCGCTGGCGCTCCGCCAGGTGCAGGAGCAGAAGGCTGCCCGTGAAGAACAAGAGAGACAATTACGGGAGGAGCAGGCGGCTCAGTTGGAGACTGTCGAACTGCGGGAGCGTCTTGCGGCCTCCCGGGGGGCCTCCTTAGAGACCAGCGTGCCCCTTACCGAATCCAAAGCTTCGTGAATTTGCACCCTTCGCGAGGTTTGCCCCCCTCTCCCTCCCCCCTCCTCCTTTGGGCCTTCCAGGCGCATTGCTTCATCCTCTCTTTTGGTCACCCGTACATCCCCTCTTTGCTTCACCCCCGATCGTGCTTTTCACCTTATGTTCCTCTCTTTGCTTGACTCGATCACTCTTTGCTTGACTCGATCACTCTTTGCTTGACTCGATCTCTCTTTGCTCCACCCTTTCTTGTGGTCGTCCAATCACCTCCTTTTGCTTCACACAATCTTTGCTTTGCCGAATCACCCTTTCTTCTTGTTGTGTCTGCTTCTACGACCGACAAATGAGTAGTTTCAGGGACGGGAGTTTCCTGTTGATTGTTCAAAGGGCAGGATACGCTGTTTGATGCGAGTGTGCCATTGTTCCCCTGCACGGCGGGTTTCTACTGGCCACTGGGGCAGCAACCTCTGTCGGTGTCAGCTCTTGGTTTCGGCTTGAGAAAAAGAAATGATCACAGACAGAAATGATTCTGATTTAGTTTAGAAGGAATGATTACATGTAAGTACATATCCCCTGTGATAACCCCTGTGTGGACATTCGAAGGGCCCCAATGTTTCAGCCTCAGAAAGCATGGCCGTGACTCACACATGGCTTACACGTGACTCACACTCAGAAAGCATGGCCGTGACTTGCACAATTTCCGATTTTCTGTAGACGCCTCATGCTGACACTAAGCGATATACTTTTGGCCTCGTTGACTAGTACTGTTACATCTTTAAGTCCCCTGGGGAAAGCTCGGTCGCCTCTGTCCGTGTCTCTTGTGCAGGTGCTGTCTCATTGCTTGTGTATGTGATGTGCTGTCCTTTGTGAGAAGGGCATGCCTCCCTGCGGTCTTCAGGGCTGCAGGATAAGCTGGGTCACACCTTGTGGATGCTTTGCGGTGCTCTGTGACTGTACTGTACGAAGCCTTATGTAACTGTGAATCGATGGCACACTTGGGTCCCTTGTTCATGTACCACACCATCGCTTGTGCCTCAGCCTTTGGTGCATGTACTGGACTGTTCCTCATGCATCTGCAGTACCCTGTTTGTGTAAGCATCCGTTGTTCAATCCATTTCGTGCAAAGTTTGTTCCGGCCACTACGCGTGCACGGTTAGGTTCTGTAACTGTCCGGACGTCAAGCTGGACGGAACCTGAGGGGGTGTTGTGTCCGACAGGCAGGTGGATTGCGGCTGGTTATGCGACGACAGCCGGGCATGACTGGACCGCAAGGAACGATGAATCGGCCTGTTTTGTGGCAATCTTGGGGTGTTGTTTGCTGACTGTCTTCACAAAGCCCTCCTCAACTTTGTGCCCATCATGGACAAGCCCCTTGGCCCCTGGCCTTGCTGCTGGTCTGCTGCTGGTCTGCTCTCAGTTCCATCAGATCAAAAAAGTAAGTGCCGAAATAAGGAAGGCTGTGGCATTTGTGCGCCAGTCTCTGGCTGTTGTGGGGCGGCCATGTGAACGCAAGTCACTGAATTTGTATCCCCATCTCCCTTCTGCTAAGTCACTAGAATTGCATCCGGGCCTTTGGCTGGTGGTGCTTCATGCACACAGGCAGTGGCCTTTGTGATTGGGAACTGGTCCTTTGCTGTGTTATCGACCCCATCTTCCTTTTCAAAAGTCTCTACAAGTGTAGCAGCCCGGTCTTAGGCTGGTGGGTGCTGTTCATGCAGAGATTGTGGCCTTTGTGATTGTGGACTGGTCCTTTGCTGTGTGGTGTTGATTATGTATAGCCGTGGGCTTCCCCCTCCTTTGTTTCCTACTCAGACATGAGGGCCCTCATGGAGAGTAGGATGCTCTGGAGGGTAGGACCTTGAGAGAGTGGGACCCAGCTGTTGTTCGTTTGCGGGGGAACCAGCAGTGTAGCAGGGCGAAGGAAGTCCCTGAAGTATGCAAGCTGGCTGGATTTGGAATTGAGAGGCCGGTCCTGGTCAGTCGCCTCTATGGTTCGGAGGTTTGTGTTTTAAACGGCCTTCCCTCTTGTTGAAAGAACGAGAGGGAAGACAGGAGAAAAATGCCCTGGGGGCGAAATAGAGGAAGCAAGGTGCCAGAAGGAAAGAGTTTGGCCAACTCTCTCCAGAGGGTTTCAGCATGGGCCGGGTTGCAGGAGCAGATGTGGATGTGAACTCTTGCTCGCTCATCATGCACTTAGGAGGTGTTAGCAGCAAGCACGGGATGTCTCGGCTGGGTTACAGGGGGTGTGGGTTTTGTTTCCTTCTTCTCAATGTTGAATGTGAGATCCTTGGAGAAGCCAATGTTGGCCCAGACTCTCAGAAAGCGTGGGTGCTGACTGTTGGAAGGCCCGCAGCATTGGTGGTGTTGGTGCTGCTGCTCTTGCTCTTGCTCCTTTCTGACTCGTTTCCCTTGCCTCCTTTTCATTGCATGGATGTTCGCGAATGACTTGACGTTGATTTTGCGTTAATGGTGCTTTAAGGAAGGGTGTTGGTAATGAAGTACCCAGCCTCCGAAAAGAGGAGGCACGTGCTTGTGTTACCTTGGCAAACTGGGGCAGGATCTGCATAAGAGAGAGGTGCTTTGTTTCGGTCGTGAAATAGTCCAATATTCTTTATGTACACTCTCATTTTTCGATTGCTTGTGTCTGTGATGAGCTGATGCTATTCATGTGGCGATTTTCACCCCACACTGCATAAGGGCAGGGCGGTTCTGGAGCACTCCCCGCCCTGCTTTTGGGGAGAGGGGAGGGGGGAACCCAAATGTCCGGGACTCTGTGCTACCACAGAGTCCCGGACATTTGGGTTCGTCACATCTCGCTGTTAAAGTTACGGATCCGCTACTTGTGGGTGGCAGACTGTCTGCCGCAGATATATCCAGTGGTCACGATGTGTGTCTTGGATCATAACGGGACGGATGGCTGATGGACACATGTGAGGGTGGAAGAGGGGGAGGAGGAGGGGTGTGCACGCGCGTGTGGTCTCTGTTGAAGATTGCGTGTGCGGTCTCCTTTGAAGATGGCCTCGTGGAAGGGCAGTTGCCCGCACAAGGGCAGTGACCCGCACGAAGGACAGCCTGAAGTGGAGTGTCAGAGGTGAAGTCAGGAGTGCCGCATGTGACTCACATGATGCGAGGTAGCGGCAGTGGACGTTTGGGGACGCTTCTTCGCGAGCCGAGCAAAGTTCTTGCAGATGGCGAGTTGGGCTGGTCAGGTTTTTGAGGACCGATGTCATGTGCCCTTGAAAGAGGTTCGCAGTTTGTGGTGGAAATCCGAACTATATTGTGGGAGGGACGAACGCTAGAGAAGGCAGCCTTTGGATGTCTCCTGGATGTTGCGTCAAATGGCTGCCCAGGCAATGAAGGCATGTCGTTCCACTTGGTCTTTTGTGACTGTTCAAGATGAGACTCTCAATTTGACCGGCCTCGCCGCCGCCGTAGCCCATCCCACACTGTTCCTTACATGATCAAGCCATATCTATAGTTAATACATTCATTTATGTCTTAAATGTAGATCCAGACCCCACGAATGAAGGTGGATCGCAAGGAATTCAACAAAATCAGTTTGCAGAAGGCAATACCGGTAGCCCGAAAATTTCGCTGCTTCACAACCAAGATTTCTGAGTACTCTTCAGAGGAGACTGACAGAACAACCAGGCCAGACTCAGAGAACAAGCACTCGGCCCTCGGAAACAGAAACCCAGCCACCGACCCCTTCTGCACCCTCCTGCTCATGGACTGTTTCAAACAAGGTTTTGTCTGATGCACCAAATCCAAGCCTCACCTGATCATGGGCTGGCTAACAATTAAATCAGCGGCTTCCAAATCACGTTGGGAGGAGCATTGACCATGGCCATGCTGCCTGCTGAAGTCCTCCAACTAGATATCCTCAGCCAAGAATATATGGACCAACACTAGAATCTATACTATGGGAGTCTCCCACAAACCGCGGTCCCCACCATTCTGCTGCCTGGCCGTTGTGCCATTTACTACCAAATGGTTTTGCCGTCTATTGCCAGGCGGTTGTGCCCAATATTGCCAGGCGGTTGTGCCATTGGCCCTCCAGGGGGTTGTGCTGTCTGCTGCAAGGAGCTCATGTCCAACTGCTGCCAGCTCAGCGGGGGACTCATCTGCTGCCGGGTGATTTTGCCATCTGCTCATGCATTTCGTCCAAGCCATGTGCTGCATAGCTCTCCTGAGCTCCTTCTTGGACTGCGCTCCTCTTCCAAACCATGTGCTACATAACAATCCTTAGGTCCTACTCAGAATGCCCTCCTCTCCCGCCAGCACCAGCCCGTGCCCTCCTCTTTCTCTGTTCCTGGATCAGGTGCTCTGTCCTTGCATCACCTGCTCCACGCTGGCTGTTGATCTTTGAGCATAGCCATTTCCCCGACATTGATCTATACTACGCAAGCATACAGTCCCTGCGTATGCCCATCTTCTCTCCCCCACCCTTGCCCGCAAACCTCCCACCCTGGTGGTGTGAACGGTGACAGCAACCTCTTACCCTCTTCTGGGGAAACTGAGGGGATAACAAATCCATTGCCTCGTTCTGGGGACTTAATCGTGCTTGAAGACGTTGACAGCACCCAGCGTCCTGACCTGCAGGAGAACGTGGCCTAAATGCCAGGCCAAGAACCATGTGCAGGCCCAAACCCCTGCCTACTCTTTTAGAATAAAAAATGAAGCCTTGCCTAGTCTTTTGCCCGCTGGTGAGTCACGTGGCTAATGCCATAGCGGCGATGCACACCTCAACCCACTCCTTGGTCTTGATAGATCACAAGACCCAAGTCTCCACGTGCTTCAAACATCTGCCGTTCATTCCCCAGAGTGAAACATTTGGCGCCAGAGTGGAATGTTTTGCCCATTTGGCACAAGAAGGCTACTTGGGCTTCACAACTCCTTCTAGCAGCATGGAATTTTCCTGGGTGAATCACGTGGCTTTAGCCTTTATGTGCTTCACCTTGCCAGTGACATCCTTGGCGACAGACCCGTCCTGTACAGGCAACCCGCCATGGCCGTGCCCATGCTTCTTCTTGCTCTTCGCCAGCGAACTCAGTAAGAGGCCGGCAAAAACTAGGCTCACAGCCACCCACTGCTGTGGAAGGAGCGGGTTGCCGTTCCAGATAACGCTTAGAAGGATGTTGAAGAATTTGCGGGTAGTGGTGATCAGAGTGTTGATGAGGGAACCGAAGGTCCGAATGGTAAAGAAAATGAATAATTGACCTATGGCTCCGCATATGCAGAAGAGGAGAATGTCCCTGGCTGCTTCTGGATGCTCCTGGCAGAATGCTAGGAGCTGCCCCCCGGAGGATGACAGCAGGAAAAGGTAGGCGCAGTTGTACAGGCCGCACCAGAAGTTCATCCAGCACATGGTCCACATGGCGCTCGCATCTTTGTACTGCCGGTGAATCTCATCCTGTGCATCCCCTTTCCCGCAATCAGTATAGCGCTGGATTATAACAAACTGCTTTAAGCTTCCATGGGCTGTCCCCGCATGTTTCTCACCATGAACTCCTCCTGCCTAACACTGTTACCTTGCCAGGTCTCCTCATGAGATCAACCCAGATGCAAACAAACAGCACCTGCCCCTCCCCCTAAACAACATATGGCAATATGTGCCACCGGTCACCCCGAATCCCCAACCCCAGAACAACAAAAACTTCACATTATTAAGTGCAATCTTAACAGCCTTTATAAAGCAAATCTTCTCTTAAACGTCAGACGTCTTTCCTATGTCAGAACTCCCACATTGATGGAAAAAATAACTTTAGAATGTATGCAGTAGTTTATTTATTGTTCAAGGGGTTCTGATCATCCTGTGGCCATTGAGAACATTGCTCAACCCACCCCAGCTTCAAAGTCAGCTTCAATCTTTTCCTGAGTATCCTAACTACCATTAAATCTACCAAACGGCTTGCATCCATGACTCAATCACCAGTGTGCAACCAACTAAAGCCCACCCATGTTTTCCAGAGTCTTTCTTAGAGTTATCGCAACTACAAAACAGATGGCCACACCGCAGATGTGTTGGAACACGAACGCCTTTTGCACCAACCCTTCTCCCACAAGCATGGGACACAACCTTCGAACATTTGGCAGTGCTTTGCACCATGGGACTGCTTTAACTCTTCAGTTCTGCTCCTAAGACCATCCTGTAGAGCCTTTCACAAGCTGTCCATGCACAGCAAGCGGGAAAGTGGTCGAGAAGACAATTCTTGCACAAAATCGGCTTTCCCTTGTCATTCGCTTTCATGCCAAGCTGCCTGCGTCAGTTGACGAGGAGAGGACTTTCCCCTGCAACTGCCGCTATAGACTCCACAAACCCGAGCGTTGAGCCCCGGAGGGAATGTATTGACTCTTCCAAGAGGATACAACGCCTAATTCCTTCACCACCTGCCATCAGTGCCTTGTTGCGCAGCCAGCCAAGTCGTTCAAGTGTTGCAATCCTTTGAATATGAAAGCAGGGAATCAATCACACCTGTGCAGCATTTGTGTAGCCATCCAGGATCAGATTGGCAAGGCACAGGAAGTATCCAAGCGGAGCATTTGGGTTGGCAAGCTTCTTCACCAATTTGCCCGACGACTTGCTGGCAAAGAGGGAGATGCCTATTGCGATGAGACCAGCACATAAGTACTCGAAGACGCTGTAGAACTTTCCGCCAATTATTGTCCCCATGACCATGACAGGGACCATCTTGCACGACTTTGCAAGTACCTGCAGCAGGTGCCGACATTTGAAGTTCGGGAAAAGTCTGCGAGCAAGATTCCTTATGTCCAAGCCAGCATGCGCTTCATGTACCCATTCATGTACCAGAATTCCAACGTCCTTCTGATCTCTTTGTCAACCCCATGCTGTAACCCCATTGTCCTCTGCCCGACATAGTATTAGTTCCACCAGACATTTCACTCCTTCCACATTCTTATTGCTTATTACTTGCTTGGCATGCCGCTCATAAATGTTCAAGAGGAGAGGCTGTTCGTCACCAGCATCGTTGACACCACAGCATGTACACAATATGCCATCCTGATCTCATAGAGAGAGCAACGCAAGTGGACACACCTGTGCAGGGTAGCTAATATTTTTTAAAGCTTCAAATCCACATGCTGGCCCTATGGTGTTGGAGACAGAAGCTTTCCAATACAGTGTGAACGGTGGCATCTTGGCAGTCTTGGAAGGCCGTGCAACAGTAACAAGAAGGAGTGCAGCCCAAAGGAAACAGACCACGCTCTGAAACCCGTTCAGGGCCTTCAACTGAGTGAAGCGGACCTGTTCACAAGAGATGTCACTGACACTACGCCAGAAACTGTGGGAACTTCCAAGTGCTATAAGGAACCAATAAGCACATTAATGGTCCAATGACCCAAAACAAAGGTCGCATCTAGGCCTCGTAGCCTCTCATTGGGATGGCACCTGATCTTTTCCATAGCGCTTCGTTGCCATAGATTCTTGGACTACTCCCTGTGTCAGATAGGACACGTATATACCCGCCACACAAAACAGAAGGAGACATACTGTTTTAAATTTCATGGTCACCTGCTGCGTCAGGCCCGATGGAAAGAACCCTTGCGGACTTTAAGACCAGACTGACGCAGCCGACTCGTAAATCGACCAGCCTTTCTGACAACCCACAGGTACCCCTGAGAGAGAATCAAGCATTGTACATGACTTAAGTATCAATCTTAATATTCGAGAAAACGGGACAGTAGAAAGCGTTGAGTTCGCGATCCGACAAGCTTCGACAACCGGGATCCGTGCTCCAAGGCTCACCACAACTTATCTCTCATAGTCCAAGTGAATATGGCACGATTCTCTAAGACAAAACCAATGCAAGGATCAACTGGGTCTTATCGCCCGGCTGAGCCTGTTCCCTCCATGGGTTTGAAGCGCTCTCTGGAAAGGCGTGCATGGAAGCAGGCGATTGGCCAACGTACCCGCGTGGGGGGTCCACGTGCAAGATTTGGGACCACTTTCACTATCTTCCACGGCTTCCAACATCAGTCTTAAAAATGATCACGTCGAGGTATGAGAAGCCTCCGGAAAGACACGACCCAAAAGTAGGCTGAATTCTTTTCTTATCATCTGGGGGCCTTTTTTGTAGGCCTCGACCCTGCGCTGTGTCCTCCCCTGGAGCCTTGTGTGGTTTCGAGTCCCATGACTTATCGGTTTAAGGGATATGAAGTTCGCTTGCCTGGAATTCTATGGTGTTTTTGGAGGTTGCATGCACATGTTCCCAACTTCAACTCACATTTGGCCATCCCTTCGGCCCGGGTGGCTCATGTCGATGTAACCAATCCTTCCTTCCTTCATTTGGAAAGTAGCTTGTCGTATGGTGTGAGCCTTATATAATCCGGTGGACACTGACGAGCTTGTTGAGGGCCCTCTGGAGCAAAAGCATCCAGGGTTCCCCGTCATCCAATTGTTCTGGTGTTTGTTTCTCGTCAGTCCAATTGTTCTGGTATTTGTAGGGGCCCGATACTTGAAGGTTATTCCAATCACCTGATGAAACGCGGTGCCCCACCACTCGGTGGAACTTATCCCTGCTTTAAGTGTAATGGACATTCAGGCCAAAGAATGGGCCACCATACCTGAGGATTACGTCTGGCTCCGGTCAGGTGTTTCCTCCTAAATGTAATAAGTGCTTAGACTCCTTGAAATCCCCCTATGTGCCTTGGAGGGGAGGTAGAGAGCTGGGGAGTGTAGGCAGGGGGACAGTACGACAAGGAGTTAAGACGGGGGGGAAGGAGAGGGAGGGTTAAATGGGAGGGACGGGGCGAGTAAGAAAGATAGAGGAGGGGAGTGGTTTCTTTTTTTCTTTTTTCTTTTTTTTTGGGGGGGGGGGGGGAGGGCGGGAGGCAGAAGGGGGGAGAGAGAGACACAGGGAGAGAGAAGGGGGGGGGGGGGGTGGGGGGAGAGGGAGGGATGAGAGGGGGGAGGTTTTGAAGTTTGGTAGCATAGCCAGTGCCCGCAGATACAAACACCAGCAGCCCAGAGGACCCCAAAGACAACATCATGGGGAAGGCCATACAGAAATTAGCAACGCCGAACCACTGAGCACAGAGGGATTTCCTCAGTAATAGAAAGGGATACCAAGAGCAAGTAACAAAACTTGAAAGGGAGAGAGTACAGTTAAAAACGACTGCCCCGGGCAAGACGCCCTGTGTTTAGGTGTGCTTTAGAACAGACTTGCTGCTTTTCTTAATCTTGCACTCACCCATTTGGGATGAGACACTCGGGACTGGGAGCAGGCCAGATGGATGCAGTCATTACTCTTCTTTGTTGCCTTTCTAAGAGCCGGGTGTAAACATTAGAAGGTGTGTCTTGACAGGACCACACCTCTGTGCGTGCTTGTTGTCGGCAGATATGCTGAGCGTGCACCAAGTGATGGCATGCCCCCAGTTTCCCCTAGGGAAGATTCTAGGCCTAGAATCTTCCCGTGGAATATCAAATAGTTTTTCTTTGACAAATCACAAAATAAATTGCATGTGATAGCCGGTCGAATAGTCAATCCACTGCATAGCTTTGACAGCTTTACTTGCACATGAGAAAGTCGACTAACTATACCTCCCGGTCGACCACCTTCTCAATTGACATTAATTAGCAAGAACCTGGCGTTCAGCCTCTCTGTTAAATGCTTGCCACACACTTGAATGCGACGTGTGCCTGCTGGATCTCCTCTACTGTCATTGTACCCTACACTACTTGCATGGCGACTGCCAGGAACCATTGTGCAGAAAAGGGTGGACTCCTCCACAATAACTTGTTCTACTAGCGTGACATAACATTGCACCGGGATCACACTGTCTCGGCGTAAGGCAGCTGGAATTTCAACGAGTACGGACCACCAGGAGTGACTTTCTGTCTACTTCAGCACTGTGCCAGATAATAAGGGCTCCCCGAACGACGGGACTTCCAAATAAAAACACAGGCCAAACTTTTTGAAAAACAGCGACCGGCCTGCTTTGGCTTGTCATAAAACAAGGCGGTAAGTAGAAAGTTCGTTGTAGCTAACCCTTAGGAAAAGGTATCTATGAGTAGCTACAGGTACTATCAGTGCAGTACATGGAATGCAGCTTTTCATGTTTGGAGCAAGCTTTCATCTGGAACACATGCAAATACAGTGACCTGTTGAGTCCCCTTCCGCCATGGGTCTCCTAGATCACAAAGTTGCACATGGCTGCGTCACAGTGTCCAACCGTGCAACTAAATGGCTCACATTACTCTGCACCCCCTGTGTTGGACTTCGGAACTATAAGGAGATCTCATCCACCCAGGACGGCAACGCCCGTGCAGTACATTGAAAAGTCCCCTAAACTCTATGTCGGTAGTGCGGCAATGTAATTCCCCGTAATAGTAGTCGGAAAGTAGTTGTGTGAGACATTATGGATACATGGCACCCTTTATATATTGATATTTGCTTTTTGCCAATAAGCAATCCCTGAGAAACAGCTCCAGAGCTTTGGAGTAGAAGATGTTCTATTCCAAACACAAACAGTGGGGCCAGCTGTTCAGGTCAACGTGAGGATCACTAAAATAAGGGTTGACGAATAAGTACAAAACATATTAGACTCTAGCATGTGCCTTAACCATCACCTGCAGGTGAGTAATGCAAGGATGCACGTGATCCGACGCATTAACCATCTGAAAAGTTCTTGAGACGGCGAAGACCCCAAGATAGAATGTAATAGCAGTGGCAGAATGGTATTGAAGCCTCTTGCTATCCATCTGGAAGCTAGTGGTCGATAACAATAAAAGAAACTGTAGAGGGCAAATGCTCAGCAAAATTGCCTGGGTGGCTGTTCCCAGTCTGAGGCGTCCCAAGGAATAATGAAAATATAACCCATATCCAACAGTTCAACCGCTCTGCATTGTCCGCCCTTACGACTCAAGACAGCTCACCAAAACGCTGGTGCAAGAAACACTTGATGACAGCCTTCATACATATGCATGGCTTGTTACAATGGCGAACACAACGCCTCTCAACAGGGACCAAAATACCCCTCCTGGTACAAAGTGTTTGAACCACGAAAGTGGAGGTCAAAGCACAATTGTTCCTACCACTGTTGGAACCCGCTCATTCTCAAGAGCAAATTACTCTAGGGAAAACAGATCTACCACAGCAGAAAACGTAGGCACCCCTCGGCTCAACCTTTGTTTCTCCTTGAGTGACAATGCTGCTAAGGGCAGGACATGCCTTATTCAGTGTGCAGTTACCATCCAGCGTAACCAAACAGTCAATATGCCTACTTGGCAATACTCCCTGCTGTGATGCCAGCAGTCCGAGAGGAAACATGAGGAAAAAAGCATCGCTTTTGGCCGTAGCTGAGCGACAACAGAGGTTAGTAGCGATCTTGACCTCCGCGTGTGAAGGGGCTATTATCTGGACAGGCCCAAACACGCGTTTCAATCACCACTGAGAGCACAGCCTTCCTGCAGATATTTCGCATCCCCCCACTTCCCCACGTTCTAAGACTACATGTCCATGCATGCAAGCAAGCGCATGGGTGAGGGAATGTGTGTGTGCGCCAGCAAGCGCGCGCCTATTTGTGTGTGTGTGTGTGTGTGTGTGTGTGTGTGTGTGTGTGTGTGTGTGTGTGTGTGCGTGCGTGCGTGCGTGCGTGCGTGCGTGGGTGCGTGGGTGGGTGGGTGGGTGGGTGTGTGTGTGTGTGTGTGTGTGTGTGTGTGTGTGTGTGTGTGTGTGTGTGTGTGTGTGTGTGTGTGTGTGTGTGTGTGTGTGTGTGTGTGTGTGTGTTGGGGGGTGGGTGGGTGGGGTGGGGGGGGGAGAGAGGAAGAGAGAGAGAGAGAGTGAGAGAGAGAGAGAGAGAGAGAGAGAGAGATAGAGAGAGAGAGAGAGAGAGAGAGAGAGAGAGAGAGAGAGAGAGAGAGAGAGAGAGAGAGAGAGAGAGAGAGAGAGATGCTGAAGATGAAACATCAAACAACATGGTTTATGGTTTGGTGACAATAAAATTTCTACAAATGCAGTCGATGTTTCTAAACCATGTGCAGCAAAGCACCGTCCCACGTGCGATCAGCAGCAAGTTTAAATATCAGTGGACTTTTAAGAACCAACACATGTCTGAGACCGCTTTATAACAACATTCCCTCTGCACATGATGGTAAATTGGCATGGCATGAGGCAAGATGGACGGCCTGCTCTCAAGAGTATGACATTCTCCGGAGCACCATTTCCACCCCAGATCAGAATAACCCCAGAATCATCCTGAGATCTCAAAGTATGAGCCCTAAAAGCAATTTGATCATATCAAGCAATTTTACACCGCCAGGCATGACGTCCCTACCAGTTATGTACCAAATGTTAGTAGTTCTTACCAGACTCCATTTATTACAGT
>KV908448.1:176075-186075 GCA_002005505.1 Botryococcus braunii
AGATCCTAGAGCTCGAGCCACGGGTGGAATATGGATGGTCTGTTGAGCATCTTTCAGAGAGAGGCACGGCTACAATTCGCATTGGATAGGTCGGCAGGGCGTGCCAACACAGTCTTTTCAAACTGGACACGTGGAGGGATGATGTAGCTTCCGGCATCGTGTCACATTGCAGCCCCCTTTACCTTGCAAGTGACAGTTGGAAAGACAGATACACAAACGCACACGCACGCACGCACACACAAGCACGCACACCCACCCACCCACCCACCCACCACCACACACACACACACACACACACACACACACACACACACACACACAAAAACACACACACACACACACACACACACACACACACACACACACACACACACACACACACACACACACACACCCACACATACACAGGGACGCCCTGCGTGCTGCTGAGTCTCACATTGCAGAGTGGCAAGAAACCTCTGATTTCGGGGTCCACAGCAACTGGCCACCCACAACATTCAGCTTGTGTGCTCTTGCGAGTCCGTGCTCTCTCTCTCTCTCCCCTCTCTCTCTCCTCTCTCTCTCTCCTCTCCTCTCTCTCTCTCTCTCTCCTCTCTCTCTCTCTCTCTCTCTCTCTTCGCGGGAGAGAGAGAGAGAGAGAGAGAGGAGGAGAGAGAGAGAGACGAGAGACGAGCGAGAGAGAGACAGACAGACAGAGAGAGAGAGACAGAGAGAGAGAGAGAGAGAGAGAGAGAGAGAGAGAGAGAGAGAGAGAGAGAGAAGAGGTGAAAGTACCCCATATCACGCACACCCGTCGAAAGCACAAGCACAGTGAGTATACAGTGGGGAAGGGGGGGAAAGGGGGGGGGAGAGAGAGAGAGAGAGAGAGAGAGAGAGAGAGAGAGAGAGAGAGAGAGAGAGAGAGAGAGAGAGAGAGAGAGAGAGAGAGAGAGAGAGAGAGAGAGCTCCCCCCTCCCTCTCTCCCCTCTGCCACAAACACCAAAAGAGCGATTGGAGATCTCGCTCAAGTCTGTGACCATCATCGTTCTTTGTGTCCATCGCAGACATCGGAATAGCCCCTAAAAATGAGTCATGAACAGCACAGGTGATTGCTGCAGTTGTGGGTTGCTTACAAGGTTTTCCTTCTTGAATCCCCGAGAAGAACGCGCCAGAGATCTTAACACATTCACTTAAAGAAAGTGGTGTGCACTCAAATGTCGACCTCGAAGGGTACCCCAGGAAGGAAATAGCAGGTTGGTCTTATGCATATGAGCAGCCCAATGAGGTCTATTGGTTCCACATGGAAATATGTTCCCTGGAAGTTTAGTTCTATCTAAATGCCACATTTTTGAGGTTCGAGGGGGCTGCTGTTCGAATCTCTTCGCCCTCCCTGAGTTGTGCTGCAGCGGTGGAAACGAAACCCTAGAAGGCCACATGTCGGAGGCGAAGATAACCCTAACCCCTGGATTGGATTCTGCCAGGATTACAGCCGAATCCGCAAACCAATCAGGATCATGGTGAGAACTCGAAACCAGCCTCTTGCAGTTCCTTCCACAAAGAACTCTCCGCACTCAGTGTGTTCACAATGGCAGCAACCGCAATGATGGCTTCTCGTCTGGGTGGACAGGTAGCATTTGGATTACCTTGTGCCGGTGTCCTCGTTTATTTGCACCTCGTAGGGGGAGTCCTTGCGTTTGCAGATATTTTGAGTAATAACTTTAGGTCTTGTCGCATGTGCTGCTTAATGGTTTTGGGTTGCTGTGCACTGATTTTTGGTGTGGTGTCTTAGGCTCTGCAGGAGCGTGCCTCTTTCCGACCATCACTGAAGCCGGCCCGTGCTCCAGTGTCCCTCAGAGCTGTTCGCCGTGGAGCTGTGTGCTCTGCTGAGCAGACAGATGCTCCCAAAGCCGGTCAAGTTGTGGCAGCTGCAGCTCTGGCAGTGGCTATGACCTTCGGGACTGTCCAGGCAGCACATGCTGACCTCTCCGGCCTCACTCCTTGCTCGGAGAGCAAGGGCTTTGCCAAGCGACAGAAGAACGAAATTAAAGCGCTCTCCAAGCGGTTGGCTAAGGTAACCTCCTTGATCGTGCTGGACCAATTCTCCAAACACCTGAAGGCGATGCAGTTTCGACACTCATTTCGCCGGGGCGCTGTGCAGTATGAGGAGGGAAGCGCACCTGCCCTTGCTTTGAAAGCAACCATTGAAAGGACAGAGAAGCGCTTTGCCAACTACGCGAAGGCAGGACTTTTGTGCGGAACTGACGGGCTGCCCCATCTGATCTCCGACCCTGGCCTGGCTCTGCGATATGGACATGCCGGCGAAACCTTGGTAAGTCAGGGAGAAAGCCCCATCTCGTTTACATGCAATTCGTCATGCAGGAGGTTCAAATTAGGTTGTGGAATTGGCGGGGGATACTGCAGTGTTGGTCATGCTCAGCCTTCAACTGTATTCAATAGCTGGAGATGAGATATTGGAGGTTTCATTGTGGCCTGAAGTCTTTGAAGGATGTGCTTATGAAAGATCATGTGTGTGAAGCATGGAGTTGTGTGTTCGTCTGTGCATTGTTGGCAGATTTCCTACTTGGAAGGCTGTTTGGGTGGCAGGGTAGAGACATGAAGCAAGCTTGTAGAGTAGAGGTTACAGAGCGGAGTAGTTGCTGTCTTGTGTTGTTGCGATTCGATATTCAGTGCCGCTTCGGAGGTGGTCATGTGAGTTGTGAAGTGTATGTGTGGTATAGTTGACGATTGTTTTTTCGAAGTGTTTTGCGTTTTCGAAGTGTTGTTGGGGGGAGGGGGGTTGATTTCATCTCTAGCTTGACCATGTCGGTCACACAATCTGATATCAGGGTAAGCCATATTGCACCCTTAAACGCACAAAATGTGTGGCGTTCGCCACAAAGGGGACGAGGGTTTGACTTTATTGGCAGTTGTAGTGGAGGGACGTGGTTTCCGTTTTGGGGGAAGGGACCTTGAATGTGCTTTTTGGGGACCCCCCATGTGCTCACATGGGTATTGTGTATGCAAGATAATGTGAATGGGGGAAAGGCAGGGCTCTTGACCAGGAAGAGGACGGGAAGTGTATGGAGCATATGAGAGGGGTCGGAGGGCAGGTGGAGTTGGGCATCTGATTGAGGGGTAATGTTGAGATGTGTTTGCGGTTACACCAAGGTGCATCCCCTCGTCTATGCTTGCATAACACTCTTGCACTGGGTTTGGCAGATCCCCACGGTGGGCTTCCTCTATGTTGCTGGCTGGATCGGCTATGTCGGCCGCGAGTACTTGAACATTGTGAAGGGCGACAAGAAGCCCGAGGAGAAGGAAATCATCATCGATGTTCCCCTGGCTCTCCAGTTGGCCAGTCGGGGTGCTGGCTGGCCCTTCCGTGTCATCACCGAGCTGCGGGAGGGAACCCTCACCGAGAAGGCCGAGAACATCACGGTCTCCCCACGATAGATGCTCCGCCTTTTTTGTGGATCGTTCCTGCTCCCATACGCTCTGTCCATCCCATTACAATTTTTGAATTCCCAAGCCAGGGATTTGGCCGCGGAGCAATCGGCAGCCCCTTGTGAGAGAAGCCCTTGAAACACCCGACAGCCTTGCAAAGGAATGTACCTCAGTAACCAGGGTCAGGCAAGCTGGGTGGTGAGCCTGTGGTATGCTGGACGACCGGCCATTGTCATAGACCGGGTGGGAATTCGTTCTTATTCTTGAAGTTGGGTTCTTCTGTGCCATCTGCTGAGCTGGTTGCACAAAGTGTTTCAGCATGTGCAGATGTTACTGAAGATGTCCAGACTGACTCTTTGCTGTAGATTTGCTTTTGAGCGTGCTGTACTGTTGCTAGCTCCTGCCCAACTTTCAGGCGAGACACTGCCTTAACAGAGAGTCTGTCCCATGAGGACGAGGCTTTCTGGTTCGTGGGCGTGTCGTGTGGAAGGAAGTGGAGAAAGTGCTTGGGGGGATCAGAGACCCAAGATTCCTGTAACCCTATTGTTGCATCGTATTTCATGGGGAGTCGAGTTCTGCATATGTTTTGGGCTCTTGATTCCCTGTACTTGTACAGACCTGCGCGCCATTGAAATCATTGCTGTTTCTTTAATTACAATCGTATCACTCTACGTGCGTCACCATCCTTCCCTGCTACTATCATCTGGCAGAGATTCCTCAACCTGGTAGAGACCGGATCACTCTACTTACATCACCATCCTTCCCTACTACTATCGTCTGGTAGAGATTCCTCAACCTGAGAAAACAGGGAGTGCTCTCCACATCCATTGCTGCCCCACATCACTTTGTTCTACTGGTGCCACTGTGACCCATGGTGTAGGCTGTCACTGGATACAACACGAGCATGTTGGACAGATCTTCTGGAATGTCCCCATTGTGTTGACTTTGAGGTTCTGAAATGAATTTGAGATTACCTTAGCTGTCAGTGTAGAGCACTGTCAGCAGTGCGCTAGCGATGCCACTGAATTGGATTTAAGAGCAAGCATCAGTTCATGGGAAGGCTACCGTCCTGCTTATTCTGCCTAGCTTCAGCCTCAAAGTAGATCTTTCATCCGGACATTCCGCCTCACTGCATTTGTGTATCCCTGGCTGAACTTGTACAAAACTGGCCAATGCCGGGGCCCTGCAACACCAAGGCAGGATGTCAGCACCCTTGCTTCTCCTTTCCTTCTGAAGTACTTGACCTGGGGTAGATGCAAAAGAATGCCACTCCCACAGGTTTCCCCCTTTGTCCCTGATACTCATAGCTTAGCAGTTCTCAACAGGTCACATGGCAGCGTAAAGTGTTGCTTCCGCTGTGTGTCTCCCTTCCTTGCTGGTATGTCCTGTCTGGGTTTCTGATTTGCACTTTGGAAGGGATGGGGGGTGTAAACCCTAAACCAGTGAAGGTTAGTGTGCAAGGCTAAGTGAAACCTTCAAGCACTTTACAGGTGTCTGGCTTTCAGCTACAATTCTGTCTGGTGATCAGAGTTAGAGAGCAACCCTTCCACTCCAGCAGCAGGGAGCACCTTCTGGATTGTTCAAGCCCTGCTTTGCCACTTGAGGCTTTTTGGCGGCATCTGTTCGCCCTTTCAATTCCTCCAGCCAGTTCCTCTTGCGCTCCACCTTAACGCTTTTGACTGGGCCTGGCCATCAGTTGGTGCTTCCCATGTCAGTCACAGCACTACAGCATTTCCCGCTAAGCTACGTCTGGTTCCAGATGTGTCTGGTAGTGTGGTTTGGTAATTGGTACATGTGCCCAGCACTGAGATCAGCATTGTAGATTATGAGCGAGCAAACTTTGGAGCCGTCATGGTGTGAATGTGCATCGCATCCTTGGGGGAGATGGTGCTGGGTGGATTAACACTGAAACATACATGTTGCGAAGTTCAGCTGGGTGCCAAAGGATTCGTCCCCAGGCCTCAAGATATTGTGCAGCGCAATTGCTGTGGTGCTGACTGTGCCTATTTTCAAGGGACACTGCACATGTACGACTTGATGCAGTCAGGCAGACACCCACTCAGAAAGAGACCTGATGAGGGAACAGCAGAATGAGTACTGAATGGTCACGGGCCTGGAACCCGATCTCAGACCTGCTTTTGCGCGCTGTGCTATGGTGAGCGGGAGGGCCTGTGGCATGTCCTTTGGCGGCAGGGGGTCCGGCTCCACATCGCACTGTAATTCCTGTGTGCAGTTTCCAGATGCAGTGGGGTTCGCATGTGCCTGCCAAGGGACACATCACGGCAGTCATTTTGACTTCTGAGCATATCCACAGGTCGAAGAACACAATCAAAGATGGTGGTCAAAGTCCATCAGGACTCGTTATCGAAATAGCCCATTATGTTGCTGAGGTCACTTTCAGGTTGGATTCAAGTGAGGAATAGTAAGGTCGCCGGGATGTTTAGGGTTTCATCATCAGGGCTCGTTATCGAAATAGCCCATTATGTTGCTGAGGTCACTTTCAGTTTGGATTCAAGTGAGGAATAGTAAGGTCGCCGGAATGTTTAGGGTTTCATCATCAGGGCTCGTTATCGAAATAGCCCATTATGTTGCTGAGGTCACTTTCAGTTTGGATTCAAGTGAGGAATAGTAAGGTCGCCGGAATGTTTAGGGTTTCATCATTAGGACTCGTTATCGAAATAGCCCATTGTGTTGCTGAGGTCATTTTCACTTGATGAGACGTGAGCCATGCTTCTCAGACGTCCATTGTGGTGCCGAGTTCCCCTTCGCTTCATTTCAAATGATGTTCACCCCCTCACACTGGGTGCTAGATCCTCGCCTGCACTGTCCCCTGAGCTGCACGCCCTCACTGAAGGTGGCAGCCCTGTGCTGGTGAAGTTAATGTGGGACGCACCCTCCCAGTAGGGCAACCAGGCCTTCTCACGTACAGGCACTCGCTCTGCACTTCCCTCCCTGCGGCTTTGTTCCAATGCCTTTTGTGGTGTGTGCTCCTGATCTAATTTTTCGGCCTTTTCACCCACAAAAGTGTCCAGAGATCAAAATCGGGCTTGCGAAAGATGGGAAACGAACCTGCGACTGCTCTCTTCTGCGGATGCTCTCAAGCTGAAGCTCGTGGCTAATCATCTGCCTGACCGGATGGGCTGGCGGCTTGAGCACTGATGGCAGGCCCTGCGACTTGCAAGTGCGTTTAATGCACAGGGTGCCTGGGACTGATATATTTGACTTTTCTTCTTCTTAGTGAAAGTGTTGAACTCGCAATCCCCCGGGGAGGCATTAGGGGGGGCGGGGGTGATGTTAATCCCTTGTGCATACTTCAATAGAAAGCAAAGTACGTTAATCCGTAAATCGCTTGTCAACCAGGTTGGTATGCAGGAAGCACAGGCCCCCCCTGTGCAAACTTGCCCCAGGTCTTCTCCAGGTAGATTAAAAGGGAAAGTGAAATAGAAATAATCCTTCTACCCCAAGGATATTGGCGGGAATGCAACATGGTCATCATGTTTGGACCAGGCACAACCCAGCTTCTACAGAAGGAATAACGCTGTGCAAAATGCAAAATGGGTCTCAATGCTGAGCCTGTGAGCCTATACACAATACATGTGCATCCCAAAGCAGGAACTGCAGCATGGAGTCCACTCATGAGAGATCGGATTACAGATTCGACTTCAATATACTTCACTTTTCACATAGGTAGGGGTAACACAATCGCAAGTGTCCCATGTGGCTGGACAGATGTGATCATCTTCAGGGACTCCCTACGAGAAGCTGCCTTGTCCTGTTCGGGACGAGCAGAAGATAGGAGGCGTTACCGGAAAGATGCAAACTGTGTGGACAGGCGGAAGCAGTGCCAGGGCGGTCGCATCTGGCATGTGCGCTTGGCCCAGGTCGAAGTTTAAGGAAAAGTCGGCCAAGGTCGCAACAAGGGCGGATAAAGCCTCCCTCTCATCAACATTTAGCAATCGCACTGCGACTGGGCGAAGTGGCCGGCATACAACACTCATAATAGACGGCAGTACCTCCTGTCCCATACAGTACATACACACATGCTTAAAGGTGCTCCTGCTGTGATGGTCATCTTAATGCACTTATGTCAATGGTCGTATGGACACTCCCAACCACCTGGATAAAGTGTCCCAATGATGTATCTGATGCAGTTCAAGTAGTCTAGAATGCACACCATGGCCAGGCGGAGACACATGCCCTGCCACAGGGAGCCCTTCCTGCCCTAGACGAGAAGCAACACGGGCATACCACTACATGTGTATTTGTGATGCTTCCATGATGTTTTCTCAGCGTGTGCCGGGTCATGCACACTTAACACTTTTTGTAGTACTATCAGGCCTACTGTTCGGAAATATATGTTATGCCCCCCGATCACGTGCGGCGTACCCCGGAGGGAAGATGAGGTGTCGAAAGAAACAACCCCGATCTCAGATGCCACACCTTATTTCAGTTTGAGAGACAGCTCGCCAACGTGGCTGAGCCCCATAATGCTTTATAGACAAGAACTTACAGTACATTTTGGGGATATGCATGCACAAGCAGAGCCTGACAGGGCATCACTTCCGCAGTTCTGCGCATAAACTTTTTCAACTGCTGAGTGGAGCCTCAGAAGGCAGTTTAAGGAGGTAAAAGGGGGGTGGGGGACCTGCACAGCGGCTGAAATGGTCAAACTACTTTGCAGGGACGGGTGGATATTGAGGTGCCATGCACGTAGCATCTCCTGGTTTGCAAAGCGACGCCTTTGTGCCTCTGCATGTTGCCTGGGCCATTTAAGGTTCGGCCTGCAGACAGTGAACGAGGAGTCGGATGGTCTTCCAGCAGGGACGTCCCACACTGGGGATTGCAAACAGATCGCTTCAAATATGGATAGAAGACAAAGAGCCGTCTACCTTTAACGGCCTGGGAACTCTTTTTACTTGAAGGCTGCAAGAAGAGAAAGGGGGGGGGGAGCGAGAGAGCGGGGGGGGGGGGAGAGGGGGAAGGGGGCCGGGAGAGAGGATAGAGAGAGAGAGAGAGAGAGAGAGAGAGAGAGAGAGAGAGAGAGAGAGAGAGAGAGAGAGAGAGAGAGAGAGAGAGAGAGAGAGAGAGAGAGAGAGAGAGAGACAGAGAGAGAGAGAGAGAGAGAGAGAGAGAGAGAGAGAGAGAGAGAGAGAGAGAGAGAGAGAGAGAGAGAGAGCAAAGGTGCGCGCGTGCGAGCACACTGAGCAAGAGATTGGAATGGCTGCTGTAAATAGCAAGTGTAGATGCTTATCAAAGCAGCAACAAAGCAGACATGGCACAGGTGAAAGCATAATGACTTAGCAAGTTCAAAAGAATGCCATAACCCTCATTAACCAACTCAGGCAACCTCCAGGCTTTTACAAACTTCGCTAAGGGCGCTCACCGAGAGGGTCCAGCCACACATGAGCGAACTGATAGGGCCACAGGGGGCATGTAGCGGAGCAAGGAGAAATCTCCCCGCCGTCCACACTGCCGAAGCAAGATGTCAGCGTGCGCAAGATGGCTAGTGGCAAGTGCGGTACGAGTCATGTGGGTGTCCATGTACCGCAACTGCAGCACATTCTCATGGATGCCCCCAAAAATGAGCTCCGCATCTCCCATGTCTTCCAACATTGTAAGCAGCCGCCTCCCATCTTCGCCAGCCCGATTTCCAGCTCCACTTTGCTTCTGCATCCTTCAACACTGTGAGGGCATGCTGATGAATTGAGAGGGCATTCATCTGAATTGCCAACATTGCAGGAACCAACCCTCCGCCCTTGAGGGCATGCTAATGAATTGAAAGGGCATTCATTTGAACAGCCAACATTGCAGGAACCATCCCTCCGCCCATGATCTTCCCTTTGCCCCACCTGAACAAACACGAGCTGTGCAATAGACTGAAGGAGACCCCACTTTGGAGTCCTTAACCCTGTTCACCTTCTGGACTGTATGTATGGGTGCGCCAGAGCCCATGTTGATGCCAGAAAGAGGCATGCCTGAGGAGAGATGTGGATTAGAAAACAAACACCCATCTGCTCAACAAGGACCTGTGGAGCATATCACATGCACATCTCACAGACCACACCAAACAAGTCTGCATTCTACATGGAATTCGTGGGGATTGGAGAACACGGGGTGAGAAGGTGAAGGTCCGCTTGACGCCCGCTTTGGTTGAGGCGCTTGACATCTTAAAGAGATTTCCATACTGTGGATTATCACCAAGAGGCGAACCCAATCCTGTGCGGAGGTGCCACTACATAATTCAAAGCAGTCCTTGCAGGCACTTGGAGATCCAAAACGTGGGGAGATCAAGCCTAGATGATGTCCTTCTAAACTTAGTTCCAAACGTCACACATCCACACAAAGAGACTACTTGCATGTTGACAATACCCTGCTGGTGAAGAGCTGATTCCAAGCAGTGAAGGCGGACTCAGTGACGTCCTTGCTTGCCAGCCCCAAGGCCTTTATGCCGCTGACAGTCACTCGGGATGTCCTCCGCGACAGAAATTGGAGGGCATTGAGGCACGCCCGAATATCTGAGCGGGTCACCTCCAACAGCTCATTCAGGGCCTGCAGAGACCCGAGTGACCACGTTCTG
>KV908448.1:191075-221075 GCA_002005505.1 Botryococcus braunii
ACGACGGTTTCCCAAGGTTGAGCTGGGAACGTCTTCACTGACAACCTGCTCATGAAGATAGAGCAGGAGCTCGTCCTCATCCGGAAATTCCGCATGAGTCGTTTTTAAACGCTTTCTCCCTGCAGCTGTAGAACAAAAATCACCATGATACTTTTAAATGTAAGATCGGACTCAGTTCCCCAGATCAACTGATGGAACGCACATCTTTGGGCTGATTACCTAGCACCGTAACATTCGGGTTGAGCTCTTGAAGATGTCGCTTTTTATCAGTCTCATCTATGTCAGCAAAGAAAAGTGAGTTTCGAGTTTCCAACACAGAAGCAACAGGTGGAAAGCCAGACACCATTTCCCATGTCTCACACCTCTATCGTCAATCAAGGTCCTTTCCAACTCCAACCATTCATCCAGATCATCCATGTTGCCAAATTACTCTTTCTTCCCAGGAGAAGTCATCAGATAAACCTTCGACGCCAGTGCAGGATTGTATCTTTCTACTATTATCATCTTCTTCATGGCCAGGACCACTCAATGCAGACTGTACAGTACTACTGCAATCATAGATGGCACATCAAGCTTTATCCACTGTTTTCTTCTAGTGGAATCCATTTCAAGTTAAGGTCGGCAGCTGATAACCCCGTTTGAAATAGGCGCTCTTCAGTTGCGGTCCAGGTCGACCGCTGGTACCGGAAAAGCGTGTGATCGTACCGTCGTACCTCTCCAACCGGCTTACTGCCGAAGTCCCGCTAGCAAGCCGTCACAAACGCAACAAAACACGACTTGGAATGAATATAACTAGGGTCATTGCCAAAAGAGAGAGATAAGCAGCTCTTAGAATAAAAATTGTTCGGTTCCTGTCAGAACAGGCGGCAGTATGTCGGATGACGAGGACATGGGTATGTTGGCAGATCGTCTATCCCCAATGAGTAAATTGTCTGTCTTGTTTTAATCATTTGGCCAGCTTAGTGGTGTCTAACTTATATCTCATTTTGCTGTACAGATTATGGGTTTGAGTATTCGGAAGACGACGTGGAAGAGGAAGATGTTGACATAGAAAATCAATATTACAACTCGAAAGGTGGCTGTCACTGTCTTTTCCAAACGAATTTCCTACATCTCTGCAAGTTACGTATGAGTTTCTGATGCTAGGTTGTCCCTCCAGGGTTGATTGAGTCTATGGATCCAACAGAAGCTCTGAAGGGCTTTCAAGAAGTGGTCAGGATGGAGCAAGACAAGGGGGAATGGTGAGCTCGACTTTACCATTGTTAAGTATCTGTCAAACTTTCCGACTTGCTGACTTCCCTATTTGGTGTGTACAGGGGCTTTAAGGCGCTGAAACAGATTGTTAAGCTGCACTTTAGGTTGGGAAATGCACAGGAGATGGTTGAAGCTTACAGGTGCTGTCATGAAGGATGCTGTGTGCACTTTGAAAGGGTTTTGGTTTTCTGAGGCATTCTGAGTGGCTTGTGTGTGACCAGGAATATGTTGTCGTATGTAAAGAATGTCACAAGAAATCAGAGTGAAAAAAAGTTGAATAGCCTGTTGGACTTTGTGTCCCAGAGCACAGATACAAAACTTCTGCAGGTTTGGCCCCGTTACAGCGAAGTGAAGTAAACATGCATGGTAGATAGGGGTAGAGCATGCAGAAAAGCAAATGACACTCTGTCTTCTGTAGGATTTCTATTCTGCAACACTTGATGCCCTTGTGGAGGCCAAAAATGACCGCCTATGGTTTAAAACACAGCTGAAGCTGTGTGCCTTGTGGTTCAAGCTCAAGGAGTACGTGCGTGCACAGCGCATTTTGAAGGAGCTGCACAAGTAGGTTTCCCGGTCCAGATTCCTTAAGGAAGGAGAGGATTTGTCATCCTAATTCGAAAAGGGCCATTTTGTGGGGAAGGGCATGAGGATTTGGGGCAAGGCTACCATCAATAGCTAGTCCAGTCAGCAGTTGCAGTCTTTTCGGTCTTCTTGAGCAGTCCAGCAGGGCCTGTTGGTGTGCAGCTGCTGGCTCTCAAACTTACCTGTGAGGCAAGAACGCGAGAGTTGAAAGCGCACCACAATGTATGGGCAAATGTTGGAAAGCATTCTGCAGGGGGGTTGTGTTACGTTAGCGGTATACATGAGAGGGCATGGCTGGATGCTGTTGCTTCGGTTTGGTTGCAGGTCCTGCATGGCAGACGATGGGAGCGATGACATTAAGAAGGGGACACAGTTGATGGAAGTATATGCGCTAGAGATCCAAATGTACACTGAACAGAAGGACACCAAGAAGTTAAAAGAGCTCTACAACAAGGCGCTCAGTGTCAAGAGTGCTATACCCCATCCTCGGATATTGGGCGTCGTACGTGAATGTGGAGGCAAAATGCACATGCATGAACGAGCCTGGTCTGAAGCTGCAACTGACTTTTTTGAGGTGACCCTCTACTTGAGGGCTATCAGTTTCTCTGTTCTCCTCGCCATATATCTGTTTGTGTTGCCAGTGTTCGATCGTCTCGCTGGATATGAGACTTATAGTGCAAAGTTTTGGAGAAGATTTGCTCAATAGATTCCCACTACATGGTTGGCAGTTTCATATGTGCTAGCATCAATGGTGTTGGGCCATAACTGCTGTCAGTATGATGGAAGTGAATTATGGCTTACTAAAACAAGCAATGATGATGGTTGGGGAAGTGGTCTGGACTGCGTGTTTTGGGGGTTTGAGTGTTTCTTTTGGACTTGTCTGCAGGCCTTCAAGAATTATGATGAAGCAGGAAACCATCGGAGAGTGCAGTGCTTAAAATACCTTGTGCTAGCGTACATGCTCATGGAAAGTCAAGTCGACCCGTTTGATGCCCAAGAAGCCAAGCCTTACAGGCAGGATCCAGAGGTGCGCTTGATTGGGGTTCTTGTCTTAAGTGTTGTTTGTGATTGCTTTTCTGCAATGATCTTTCCACTATTAGCTCACGTCTTCTTCCCATTAGCGCATACTTAATATCGGCGTGGATTATTGAAAGTGACCTGTAGGGATATATTATTTTTGTCAATCATGACTGATAAAGAATGTTGCCATGATGACATTGGCATGCTTGAGCAGGTCCTTGCAATGACCAACCTTGTGGAGGCTTACCAGAGGAATGACATTGCTGGTTTTGAACGAATTCTGCGAACCAATAAGTATGCCCAGTCTTATTTTCGTGAAATTTTTATGCCGCTGTTAATCGTTTCTCTCATATGCAACGCCTAGTGTGAAGTTACTTAGGATTGGCGTATATGGAGGTCTTTGCCAATTTTAGCCCCTCGAGTGGTTTGTGTCATTTGCGTGCATGTGTTTGGCTATATGTGGTCAAAGCCCGGTAAAAACATTTGGGTGTCAATGTCAGGGCATGGTTGTCATGCGAGGGCATGTCTGTCATGTCAAGGGAAACATGTGCGAGCATCTTGCATGTTTTTATGGCAGCGAGGTACTGACAGTGACATGTCCCATAAATACGTTGTACAGCAGTGTGATGTCTGAGTCCTCAGGAGCTGTCAAGCTCAGAGAAGTTTTGCCAGTCAGCAAGGGAGAGGTTGAATAGAGAAGAAGGGGAAGGGGGATTTTTTTCCACTTCGTCAATGAAGATATCGATGGAAATTTCAGATGCTGGTAGTTGTCAAATGAGTTCCGTAATGTCTCTGTGGTTGACTGGGCTCTCTTGAGATATGTAAGATGAATGCACGTTAATGGCCTTTTCAAATACACATTCACGCCTTCAGAGACCATGGGTACGAAAGCCTCGAAAAGTATCCCCAATATTTCCAGAATGTGTTGCAGGTCCTCTCTTCTTGAAGACCCTTTCATATTGTCCTGCATGGAGCAGATTTCACAGCAAATGCATCTGAAGAGCCTATTCAACGAAACAGATGAAAATCCCCCTGGAAGCCCATCAGAATCCCAAACAAGCAGTTTTCCATCCTCGTCAAGCTCCCAAGACTTTACACAAGAGTTCTCAGCAAGTCCTTCAGTGTCGTCTTCCAGTCCCCAAAGCCCTCTGACATACGTTGCAGGAGAAGCATATATGATGACCCCTTCATACGAGCTTACCTCGAGGACCTTCTGAAGAATATCCGGATCCAAGTCCTTCTGCAGATGATCCAGCCATACACCCGCATTCGGCTGCCGTATATTTCTACCCAGCTGAACATCCCTGAGGCTGATGTCGAGCAACTACTAGTGTCCTTGATATTGGACGACCGCATTGCAGGTCGTATTGATCAGGTGTTGCACTGGCCAACATCAAGCGTCGGGATCTTGCATTAGACATATACTTATGTATTGAAATCTCAGGTTGTCAAGTATCTCCACAATATGAGCCTGCCTCATTTCATATCATTGCACCCACATGTAAGCGTGCTGTTGAGACTTCAGGGGATGTCAGTTTGTTCTCCACTGGAGTATCGACTGGTGTGTATGTGTGTGAGTGTGTGTGGGGGTGTGTGTGTGTGTGTGTGTGTGTGTGTGTGTGTGTGTGTGTGTGTGTGTGTGTGTGTGTGTGTGTCTATGTCTGTGTCTGTGTCTCTGTGTTTGTGTGTGTTGGCACGGGGAGTGTGTGGGGGGGGGGGGGGGCAGCATCCGACTCGATGAAAAGTGCTCATACTCCCAGAATGTGGTGCACACCAGCCTTTTACTGTGGACACTTGTTATCTTTCTGAATGTGTATACTTGCTGCTCGGTGTATCCCGAGTTCTATGTGGTTTCTTACAGAAGTCTCTTGTGCCCCTGCATTGTTGCACTTTAAAACAAATGCTGCTTAATTGCAGGTGAATAAGCTGTTGGAGCTCGGTGAAAGTTCTGCATCCGCTCACCGCTACGTGGCAATTGATAAGTGGGCTTCCCTGTTGGAAGATCTGCAAACGCACTACGTCAACCGCATGGCTGTCTAAGACTTTGCATGCTGTGCTTAAATATGTTTGGATTTGGGCCAGCATCGTGAGTCATTTTCATCACCATGCTTGGCATTTTCTCTTTCGTTTTTTGAAATTTCGGGAACGCTGGAATCAGGATGTCCTAATTCAAGTTAAGTGCTAGTTGTACGGAGCTGCTGATGTGGTGTGTGGTAAGCTCAGTTTATGTAACCTTGCTGTGTGGCAATTATCCCTTTTACTTTGCTCTGTGTGAGAGCCTTGGACTGGCAAAGTGCTGTACGTGTACGGACTCCATAAATTAGGAGTCACCTGCTCAGGACCACTGCCACATATTTTCGTTTATATCTTCTGTGTCTTTAATATTGGTTTTTTTGAGCGTTTTGAGGGCTCACTGTATCTGAGTTGCGCCTTAAAGAATACTTGCAGCTGCCAGTTCCATGGGTCCTTCAGATAGCACATGAGCATGTATGAGGGAGGGAATGGAGACTGTGTGGAGAGTCTGGTAAGCGTGTGCATGTAAACATGTATGCGTAAGCAATTGAAGTTAATCTACACATGCTCGTGTGTTTATGCATGTCCGATTGGAGTCTGAGCTTGAGCTTTCGCTGCCTCGACTTCGTCTCAACCCTGAGATGTAAAGGTCGGCGATTGGGGGTTTTACACTGTATGTGTGCTTGCACTCTCTGTGAAGTGTGACCTGATCATTGGTGATGCTGTTTGTGGTTGAAAAAGGCAATGGCGGCAGCTCTCTGGCATACGCTGTCACATGTGAAGTCAAAGAAGCCTATCCTTGTATGCCTAACGAAAAAAGGGCAAATTTTGAGGTGCTCAGGTGCCCTTGTATGCCCAGCTAGGTACCGTAATCACGAAGGTTCATACCCAGGTTATCGTATTGACACCCTTCGAAGTGTCTCGAGTTGGTAATGTCTCGTTTTATCAAGTGCAGTCCACAGAGGGGCCCAGGAGGGACGAGAGAACTTGAGATACTTTCAATGTTCTGCTCTTTAAACAATACAGTCTCATCTGGATTTTGCAGTATTAGCTTAGAACTGGGATCTGCACCGTTTTTCTTAGTCAGATGCGGTTCATCAATTGTACGATTGCAATGTACGTACGATCACACTGAAGCAATTTGCAGATTATATGAAGCTCTTGAAGATACCGAGTTTTCATTGAGTGGATGGGACGTAGACCCCGTTTTCTGCAGACATCCATGGACATCCTGGTGTATGGTCAACTGCAAGGGATCATTTGTCAACCCGATCAGGGGGAACGGTCCGACTATCATGATGGGGAACGGTCAGACTATTCGTTCAACAGTCTCTGCAGAGTGGGGGAAGGTTTAATTGAGAAATGTGTATCACTAACGGTGTCCAGATACATCTCCCATGCCATTCCTCTGGGGTTTTGGCCTCGATGGTGTGTCAGACTTGGCGAGATTTCCGACAGACTTCAAGGCAAAGAAATGTGCGCATAAGCATATTTTTGCCACAGACATCATGTCTAAAAGAACGATGCATCACACATGTCACATATGTCTATGGAGTGTGGTGGTAAGGTCTCATGCAGTGCCTCTAGATCACTGTAAATTTGGGATAAATGACGCATCCTTGTGTCTGATGTATTGTGCTTGGTTGTAAACATTTGATTTTCTGGCAGGCACTGCTGTAACCTTTCCCTACAGCACGCCTGGAAAGCCTTAAAACTTTGTTTGAAGCAAAGCGGACGAAATTTCGGACAAATACTTGGTTCGCGGTTAAGATATGCTTCACTTTTCATTTAAACTGTACACATGTGCACTGCACATTTGTACACAACAAACTGCGCAAGCATGTTTGTAGTATGCTACCTGCACAATGAACCGGCGCTCTCAGCTGTTGCTCGTAATGTACGAACATCTTGATCAATTAGCCTGTAGTCCAGGAGGGACATTGGTCTCGTGCATATATGTTTGACCATGCATGTCTCAAGTGGTGACGCCACATATACTCTCCCGTACAGGACTCTTTGCAGACATGGAAAATCACGGTCAAAGAAGTTGGTCTCGAGACACATGGAAAGCGTTAATCCGAAAGGACGGATAGGCCTGGGTAGGAAAACAAGGTTAAGAGGAACCCTAATCAGGTGGTGGGCTTCAAGTTTGGCACCTTACGGAGTGGATGAACCCGACAAGTAAGTGGCTGAAAGACACATCTAATCATCATGACGGATAATGTGCAAGTTGCATTCAGTCATTGGTGCACCAGGTGCAATGCACCTGCGTAGTACACTACAGTATTCTAAAGCTACTGAAAGAAACCACGTACAGTGCTTCACGGCGGAATATACTCAAACATGACAGTTGGACAACGCTGGAAACCCATCCAGTTTATAAAGAAACGACATACCAGCCCTTTGGCAGTAATTTGGGGAATGACAATGCTGTCCATGTCTTTTGCAATGGTAAGTTCTTTGGGTGCTAATCGCGGCGTATTTCCGCTGGACTCGTGTGTGTGTGTACACACACACACACACACACACACACACACACACACACACACACACACACACACACACACACACACACACACACACACACACAGGCACGCACCCCACCCACCCACACACACACACACACACACACACACACACACACAGACACACACACACACACACACACACACACACACACACACACACACACACACAGAGAGAGAGAGAGAGGGGGGTGGGTACGCAGGCACGCACGCACTTTGGTTCACCCCCACCCCCAAACACACACTAACGCACACACACACACACACACACACACACACACACACACACACACACACACACACACACACACACACACACACACACACACACACACACGACAGAGTCTTGAGTTGGTCCGGTCCAAAATGAGACTCCATCTCTCACGCTCGCCCCTATGTGTGTGAGTGCGCGCGCGCGCGGGGGTGTGCGTGCATGCATTAATGCGTGTGTGCGTGCGTGCGTGTGCGCGCGTGCTTGCGTGCGTGTGTGTGTGTGTGTGTGTGTGTGTGTGTGTGTGTGTGTGTGTGTGTGTGTGTGTGTGTGTGTGTGTGTGTGTGTGTGTGGGTGTTTGTGTGTGCGTTCGTGTGTGCGCGCTCGTGCACGTGCGTGGATCCTGCAAAGCCAGGATGCAAGCCTCTCGGCGTGCTACACCCTGGAGAGTTCTCACCTGGCCCTTCAACTTGCTGTCTGTGCTGCTGAAGGCCCTGCAGGTTGCTTACAGCTATGCTAGCCATACGTCCGGAGCAAGCCCGGGCTCGTTTGCCTGGGCTCTTGAGCCCCAATATGGCCAATAGATGGGAGTGCAATCAATAAAGCAACCTACTTCTACGACTCACTCCGGCAACTCCTGCACAAGTTGTTGTCAAGCCATTGGAGGCGAGACCAACATCAAGGCACGTTAGAGTCTTCGGAGCTAGAGAAACGTTGCTATTGCACTTGAGGGAGGGGGGGAGGAGGGGGCACCGGATGAGGCATAAGAAGCCGCAACTGGTGATCCCCCTTTTGTGTGTGTGTGTGTGTGTGTGTGTGTGTGTGTGTGTGTGTGTGTGTGTGTGTGTGTGTGTGTGTGTGTGTGTGTGTGTGTGTGTGTGTGTGTGTGTGTGTGTGTGTGTTTGTGTAAGTATCGAGCTGTGTGAGTGGGGTGCAGGCAAGGATGCATTAGGGCGAATTGGCGAGAAAAGATCTTCGACAGAGCTGCTTCGTTAGTGGGCTTTCAGTTGGTGATGGGAGCCAGTTGGGGACGGCGCATGCGGGGTAGTCAGACAACACCAAATTTTTGGTATGCTTTTATTTTTGACGTTTAGGGGTTTAGGGTTCAGGGTTTAAACCCGTAGGAACTTTTGTGTGAGCACCAGACGCCTTGAGAAGATGATCTTGGCCAAACAGCCTGCAGGGGACAAGCACATGGGCCTCAATCTCGCATGCCCATAGTTTTTTACTGCAACTGGCCCAACCCTCACAATCTTGCGCAAGCTTTGCACCTTATGAAGGCCACGTGGGCACCGTCCATACGTAATTATGCAACGTCCATACGAAAATTTATAAACACTTTCTTAAGTACACGGCCCCCTGGCCATGGAGAGCGGAACCAGGACGCCCCGGTACAGTAGTGCACTCGAGGTGAATAACAGCGGCAAAACGATAACACTCTGTCTATCATCTTGCATCTAGAGTGTCTGTCGTCACGTGGGTATGCACGGGCCCATGCATTGCACTTGTAGGGAAGCGTTGCAGTGCATAGAATGAGTAGATGTCGACTGTAGTGGCTAAAGTTGAACAGCCTCCTGCCGCGAAAATTCAATGGTCACCTGCAATATCATGCTATTGGAATATGCTTGTTGGCACATGGCATGGAGCTCTGAACGAAAGACCGTGATGTATTACAGAAAGTGCAAAGTGTAGCGACCTTGATATAGCTGTGGGCGTAGGAGGACAAGAAAGTAGTGGGAGGCGTTACAGAGGTAGGTACAAGTTTCACGTGACAAAGGCGGGCGCAGGGTTAAACAGGTACGTGTGCACGGGTGGATAGGCGGATTTTTGGTCAGAAGGTCAATGCAAGCTACTGCATTACTCTTTGTGGGGCTGAGAGTCAGCAATGTAGAGCCGACCTCAGGGTATGGCGGACTTGCGGTGTGCCTTACGTGGTATCCGTTTGCATCTCCTCATGCCCAGTTTGCTGGACAGATTTCCATAGCGTTCCCTCTTCCCTTTCACCAAAATTTTTGCCCGATCTATATATGTTTTACACCTGCAGCTCTTCGGCTGTCGACACGTGGCTATTGACGCACTGGGGGCCTGAGACTGATCTATCTATTCTCACTGGTTGTTATACCTTGTGAGGGAAATATTTATTCCCCCTTGTCCCTTCCTCTCCCTCCCCCTCCTCTTTCTCTCTCTCTCTCTCTCTCTCTCTCTCTCTCCCTCAGTCCCTTTCTTCCCCTCTGTTCCCCCTCCCCCCCTCTCTATCTCTGTCTCTCTCTCTCTCTCTCTCTCTCTCTCTCCTCTCTCTCTCTCTCTCTCTCTCTCTCTCTCTCTCTCTCTCTCTCTCTCTCTCTCTCTCTCTTCCCCCCCTCCTCCCCCCCTCTCCCTCTCTCTCTCTCTCTCTCTCTCTCTCTCTCTCTCTCCTCTCTCTCTCTCTCTCTCCTCTCTCTCTCTCTCTCTCTCTCTCTCTCTCTCTCTCTCTCTCTCTCTCTCTCTCTCTCTCTCCCTCCCCCCCCCCCCCCCCTCTTTCTCGCCTCTCCCCCTCTCTCTCTTCCCCCCGGGGGGCCCCTCCTCTCTCTCATCTACCCTCCCCTTCCCCCCCCCCTTGCCTTCTTCCCAGCTTTCTGTTTTCTTGTTGTTCTCTTCCCTTTCATGCATAGTTTTGCCCGATCTATTTATATTTTTGTTGAATGAATTGGTCAATACTGTACTTAGTGACATCCCCTGTCACATGCCATCAACAGCAGTGTAAACTATAGCCTTTATAATTATAGCCCTTTATGAACGGTATAGATCTTACTCGTACCTCAATGACATAACACGTGACTTGTACGATATGCGTTCTCAATAGACATTACGTATGGTAGTACTTTAGGATCCCTGCAGTCCGAGCCATCCCTGGGCAGCCCAGGAACGGCTCGGTACTTGTCCGAAGCATGTTGGTATCCTTGACCAACCTCTACTGTTGGAGAGTGCTGTGTGCTGTTCCTGGAAACGTTGTAGCGTGGACGGTTTTTCCCACAGGCTACGAACTGACGCTGCCGTCGTGCCATCACTGCAGGTGTGTTTAGGATTCTCAAAGTCGTTCCAGATATGATTGTTCTCAAACATTCAGACCAGTTAGATATTACTGCTGTGTGCATTGATGAGAGTGCATGACGAGAGCGCACTGAATGTTTGACCTCATTGAGACTTATGTTGAAGTCCACCGTTGTGGCGGTAAGATAGTTTCACTGTACAAACATCACAAAGAGACCTTGCTGAGTTACTGATGAACTATTATTGTATTCTAGTGACGTAAAGTAGACATCGCAAGGCCTCTTTGGTGCTGAACTCTGCTATCAGGCAAGGCGTAGTGTTACGTGGTCTTTAGCAAGAGTGAGAGCAGTTAACATCATTTGTAAGACTTGTCCGAAGCATGTTGGTATCCTTGACCAACCTCTACTGTTGGAGAGTGCTGTGTGCTGTTCCTGGAAACGTTGTAGCGTGGACGGTTTTTCCCACAGGCTACGAACTGACGCTGCCGTCGTGCCATCACTGCAGGTGACGCCGCAAGCAGAAATGCTTGAATTTTTTACACCTGCAGCTCTTCGGCTGTCGACACGTGACTATTGGGGCACTTGGGGGCCTGCGACTGACATATTCACTTTTCTCTTAAATGATCTATCCACTTCTCTCGTAATAGCGTTCCTTTCCCCAGAGCACTGTACTAGCGCGCGAGGTGCTCTACGAGTGTGAATCTCCAGGTCCCACGGTCGTGGGCCACGACTGCAGACAGGGCCCTCAAGAAAGTACCCTTGGTCGTAGGGACTCGTGCTACGAGTCCCCATGGCGACACAGAGCATCTTGAGATACGCCTGCGCGACAAATTTCGAAAAGATGCTTCTAAAAGATACCGATCACTAAAATAGAAGGACTCAAGGATTGCCATCACCAATGGTGAAGGGCCGGGGTGATCTTCGCGGCCGGGTCTAGTTGAATTTGCGGCAAACGTATTCGTTGTTCACTTCGCACACCTCGATTGCGTTGAGGATGCAGCCTGGACCCCAGTTTGCATAGGGTAGAATGTTTTGTTGAGACAATTGTCCAGAAGTAGATCCCATGCTCCCAAGACCTCGGGAGTTCGTTACCGAACTACAGTGCGCTCGACGTTATGCGCCACATCGTTGTCACATTACATTGGTTAGGAAGCATGCAGAACGACTGCATCGCGCACGGGGACGGTTTTGTACTTATGCGACTAGTAGTAAGGGGACCTTCGCAGATGCACTCAACAGCTTCCGGTGCGCATCAAGATGTCACGGTGTCCAACATGGATATCATTTAATTCTTGCTTTTGATTCTTCTCCTATAACTAATGGACCATTAAATTACACTTCCCTCCAGTGAAAGAACTCCTGGTATCTTGTATTTAAACCTGACGTCTGCTGTGGTAGGCTTTCACAACTCGATAAGGACATCGCTCTGATCGCCGTGCCTACCCTAGCTACCCTTGCAGCGGATCCTATTGCTTCACTTGTGGACACTGCATACATTGGTCATTTGGGTATGTAGTTGACCCCCACCTCTCCACCTCGGGTAAACACATGCACACATGAATTGCGACTTGCTTTTCAAAGAGCTTTTCAGCTGGGACACGGTTTTGCTGAAGGAGGCGACGCACAAAACAAGGAGGTTTCACGTCAGTGTTAATACGCAGGTGCTTCCCAATTAGCTGCAGTAGGAATTGCACTGTCGATATATGCAACAGCGACAAAGCTTCTTAATGTCAGTCTGCTGGCAGTCACAACAAGTAACGTTGCGACGGTCATGGGAGACAGCAGAGGTGAGGACCCGTGGTACTGGCATTCCAGTGGGCACAGTTCCTTCTCTGATTTCGCTGCCAGCCTGTTCAAAAAATGCAAACATCCACCAGTGGTCCAAATTCCTTTGTGCAAGGTTCTCCTGAGTAGCCTGGAACAACAAGGGCAGGTTTGTAGCAGTTCTTGCTCATTTTTTGCAAGGAATGCATGCATGAGGGAGACGAGAGGGTAGGAGAACGGGGAGGGAGAGGGAGTAAGTGGAGGGATGGCCATGGGGGAGGGACGCGGACACACGTGCGTACAAGGAGGCGACGAGGGAAGGAGAGGGACGGGGGCATGTGAGAATGGGGTAGGGATATGGAGGGAGAGAGAGGGGGGTTTGGAGGGTGGCTGGGAGAGGGAGGGGGGGGGAGAGGGAGGGGGGGTGGGGGGAAGAGAGAGAGAGAGAGAGAGAGAGAGAGAGAGAGAGAGAGAGAGAGAGAGAGAGAGAGAGAGAGAGAGAGAGAGAGAGAGAGAGAGAGAGAGAGAGAGAGAGAGAGAGAGACTGTGTCTGTGGGTGGATGTGAGCAAGAGATAGAAGAGGGGGGGGGAGAGAGAGAGAGAGAGAGAGAGAGAGAGAGAGAGAGAGAGAGAGAGAGAGGGGGGGGGGGAGTGTGAGAGTATGAGTGTGTCTGTGGGTGGATGTGAGCAAGGGATAGAAGAGGGGGAGGCTAGAGAAGGGGGGTAACGCTGTATGTCATAATCTGGATCAGAGAGGGAATACTTTTACATATGGAAGGGGACACCGGGAGGATTAAAAAGACAGGAGAGGAATGAGATCGGAAATGGACGGGACTCTGTGGAGTTGGCAAGATGGGCATTTCTGGGGCTGGGGCTGTCACTCATGACATTGTGGATCTAACGCATGTCACAATGTGGCAATGCTGCACTGCTCTCAATGCTAATGTGCAATCTCTGGTGGTTGGACAGGAAGCCGAGCTGCATTGGGGCAAGCGGCTTCGTCAGCCTTGCTGCTTGCATTCCTGATCGGGGGCTTCGAGGTTAGTTGGTGGCCTCTCACCCCCTTCCAATTTTAACATAACTTTCTTTCTGACAGCAAAAATTACAGGACTGACAGGAACAGGGGACGAGGAGGAAAGGTTCGGGAGTGCTAGCACTTAAGGGGGTGTGTGTGTGTGTGTGGGGGGGGGGGGGGGCACACCCAGAAATCAGAGGGGGAATCAAGGAACAGAAGGTAGTAAAATGTATTACTATTGCTCAAGCATTAGTGCTACCCTAGTAATACATTTAACTATTTCAATTATTGACACATGCCCCCGTAGGGCGCCCCGGTTTTTTCTTTCTGGTTGGGGCCCCGCGGGGGGGGGGGGGGGGGTTATAGGCACCTCTGAGGTGCATTTGAAGTGGCCTTGTTCATGCGAGGCTGCCTGAGACCCACCACAGCATCGGCATCTGCTTTTAAAAACTGTCATCATTTGTCTTGACATTGCGGTGCAAACAGGCCCTGGTCTGGTGTCCCTTATTTTCATCTTTATGTGGGCTTGCTTCTGTGGGGTAGGGCTTGGAAGCTGTTGGCTGTACATTCGACAAGCCAAGTCGGGTCCCCCTTTTTTTTCTTTTCTTTTCCCTCCCCTTTTGGAGGGGGGGGGCATTGTTTCCCATTGTTCCATGTGAAGAAATGCATTGCCCTCTTAGGGCCATCCCTGGGGGCATGCGCACATGTGTGTGTGTGTGTGTGTGTGTGTGTGTGTGTGTGTGTGTGTGTGTGTGTGTATGTGTGTGTGTGCGGGCGTGCGCGTACTTGAGGAATAGATACAAATGCCATGTGCCTGCCAGTGTGTGGGTGTAGATGGGTGTGTCTGGGAGTGCCCATGCATCAGATAAGGGAGGGGGGGGGAGAGAGGAGGGGGGGGGAAGGGTTGGAATAGTCCTTTGGGGGGGGGGGGGGGCGTGCGCTCGATAGGAGTTGGTTGATAAGGTATGCGAGAAGCCTGGACGGTGGTAGGGAAAAGGAGATGCATTTGTGTTGGGGGGTCGCTTTTGTTTTGCTAGAGATGCTGGAGAGGGCGTGCTATTTGTGGTCTGCACTGTGCTGCACAGGCGTGGTGGTGAGTGGCAAGCGCGCTGTGAGGCAAACGAATGGGAGTGGAAGCAAAGAGCTGATGGGGGTTGTTCTGTGTCCAGCATTGATGGAGGGGTTGCCGTGTGTCAGGCAGTCACACTGTCCACATTGGGGCAGTGGGCACTTTCGCTGTGGGGCGCCCCCGAAGGCAGCTCAGTCTGGAACTATGGCTTGGAGTATCTGCAAGTTCGGGCCGTTGGATCTCCCGCTACCGCAGCCTTGCTTGTGTCCCAGGCGTGCATCTCCCGTCTCGCCCCCCCCCCCCTTCTTCCATTTCCATCTCTCCCCCCCTCCTCCATCTCTATCTCTCCCGCCCTCCATCTCCATCTCTCCCCTCCTCCATCTCCATCTCTTCTGTCGCCCAACTCCATCTCTCCCCCCTCTATCCCATCTCTCCCCCTATCTCTCCCGTCGTCCAACTCGATCTGTCCCCTCCACCATCTCCATCTCTCCCCTCCACCGTCTCCATCGCTCCCCCTCCATCCCCAATTCTACCCTACTCCATTGCTCCCCTCCATCTCCACTCTTCCCTGATCCATCTCCATCTTCCCTCTTTATAACCCACAAACCGCCCTCCCCTCCACCCCCCACCTCTCCTCTCTATCGCTGCTCTGTTTCCCCCCCCTTCTTCAATATCTCAGCTCCCTCCTGCCGCCTCTTCACCCACACCCAGACACTCGCATGCACGCACTCATCTGTCACTCTCGTACACGCATATGTGCGCACATGCATGTGTGTCTGTGGGGAGGAGGGGAAGGAGAACAGACATATATGCAGTGGGGTGTGTGTGTGTTTTGTGTGTGTGTGTGTGTGTGTGTGTGTGTGTGTGTGTGTGTGTGTGTGTGTGTGTGTGTGCGCGCGCGCGAGCGTGCTTGCGTGCGTGTGTGAGTGCGCGAGAGAGAGAGGGGGGGGGGCTTGGGGGAGGGAGAGGGGCGTCGAGCGAGTCTGAAGAATTCTTGGGAGGGCGGGGGGCCGGGGGGGCCTGTAAAGGCATGGCAACACATGCATGGAAGCGGGGCACTGCTTCACACCCCGGGGGGGGGGGGGGGCAAAAAGGGTAAAATTGGCTACGATGAGCAAGAAGATTCAGTCCATGTTAAGGGGGTGGGTGTTTTGGGGATGGGCAGGGCATTTTTCGGGGGCTGGGTGATACCAAAACACCACTGAAGGCCACAATCGCTTGCAATGTGATAAACCTGGTGCTGGACCCGCTGTTTATTTTTGTTCTGGGGTGGGGTGTCCGGGGAGCCGCCGGTGCCACCGTCTTTGCCGAGGTTCCTCCTGCCTCGCCTTTCTTCATTATTAGTTTGTTTCTGGTTGCGGGCCTCTCCCTCTCCCCCTCCCTCTCTCTGTCTTCCCCCTCCCGCCTCCCCCCCTGTGCACATTTGTGTGTGTGTGTGTGTGTGTGTGTGTGTGTGTGTGTGTGTGTGTGTGTGTGTGTGTGTGTGTGTGTGTGTGTGTGTGTGTGTGTCTGTGTCTAAGTCTAAGTCTGTCTCTCTGTTCCCCCCCCCCACCGCCCTCCCCCTTCACCCCTCTCTCTCGCTGCCTCCCTCTCCCCTCACTCCCCCATGTGCCCCTCCTCCAAAGCTTGCTGACCCTTCGCGGCCCCCTGTACCCTCCTACCCTTCTTGTGCCAGGGTGGCTGGTGGGAAGGGAAGAAGGATTGTGTATGGGATGTGTGTCGCCTCCCCCCCCCCCTCTCTCTCTCTCTCTCTCTCTCTCTCTCTCTCTCTCTCTCTCTCTCTCTCTCTCTCTCTCTCTCTCTCGCTCTCGCTCTCCCCCTCTCTCTCTCTCTCTCTCTCTCTCTCTCTCTCTCTCTCTCTCTCTCTCTCTCTCTCTCTCTCTCTCTCTCTCTCTCTCTCTCTCTCTCTCTCTCTCTCTCTCTCTCTCTCTCTCTCTCTTGGGGGGGGGGGGGGGACCTGAAGGGGCCGGGGCTCGGTGGCGAGTGGTGTAAGAGGGGAAGAAAGAGTGGTCGGAGGCAAGAGGGTCCCTGTACAGTTTAGTTGCCACGGCAAGCATGCAGTTTGAGGGGCGGTGTGCCACTGCAGTTTTCAGCGGCAGCGTCCCTGATCTACATCTTGGCTCGGGAGTATCCCATGCCGCTGCATATGTCCACTGCCACCAACCGATTATCGGAATTCCTAAAACCTACCGGTGAGACCCCCTGTCTCTAGAACATCTTTTCAATTCTTCTACTGTGAAAAGAGAAGAACGAAGATGTAAAGCTGCCGTGATTTTCAAGTGCATGCTTGATGGCAACATCGGCGTGCCTTGTACTTTTCAAGGCTCCTACGTGCTGCATGTCCATGTTGTGAGCCTCGTGCATTACAACTGAACTCTCTCCTGCGTCGACTGCCAGTACGTCCTCCAGGTACATGTTGCCAGCATTGTACATGAAAAAGTGTCTCAATGTTAGAGCATGCGACAAGTACAGGGTGCAAGCACTGTGTGTGAGAGACGAGCGCGCGCGCGAGGGAGAAGGGGGAGAGGGGGGTGGGACCGAGAGAGAAAGAGAGAGAGAGGGGTGGGGCGTGTGTGTGTGTGAAAGGGAGAGGGGGAAGAGACAGGGGGGGAGGTAGGGGGAGGGGGGGGGAGAGGAGAGGGAGGAGGGAATGAGGGAGCGGTTCCCACAAAACAACAAAGAGAAGGCGTGCTGAAGATCCAAATGGCACGGGGCAGGGCTCCTAGCGCTGCGAACGCTGGCCATCTCGGGGACATTTGCCGCTGCCATGTCAGTGGCGGGACGGACAGATGCGGTACACACAGCAGCATATCAGATCTGCCTTCAGGTGTGGCTGACGTCCTCCCTGCTGGCAGACTCCCTGGCAGTTGCAGCACAGAGCTTGTTAGCCCGCAATCTGGCGGCTGGGGACCAGAAGGCTGCCAGAGCTGTTGCTGAGCGCTCTCTCCAGGTGCTGCCATGCCTTCCTGCCCCTTCACATGCCCCCCCCTCCTTCCCCTCTCTCTCTCTCTCTCTCTCTCTCTCTCTCTCTCTCTCTCTCTCTCTCTCTCTCTCTCCTCTCTCTCTCTCTCTCTCTCCCTCTCTCTCTCTCTCTCTCTCACACACACACACACACACACACACACACACACACACACACACACACACAATCATGCACGCACGCACATGCACAAAGAGAAGCACATGCTCATATGCACGTGCTCGCATGCTTGAGGGGGTTGGGGAACTGCTTTCAGTCGCTTAACTGGACCCGCATGACACACGCAGGTGCGCTCACGCAAGTACTAGAACAAGGTGGGGGCGCCGGGCCGGGGGCGGGGGGGGGGGAGATGGGCAAACAACTTGGCGGCTAAGCCAGCGGCAAGGCCCAGAAGGTTTGGTGCCCAGCGGAAGATGTTGAGAAGCACATTAAGATGGAATTGCCACATTGGGAGGAAACTGCCAGGGTGGGGAAAGTGCGATGGTGGGGGGAATCGCCAGGGTTGGGGCGAATTGCCCCCCGCCGGGGGGGGGGGGGGGGCTTTCTGGCACGGGTGGGGGGAAGTGCCGGGGGGAGGGGGCGAATTGCGACGTTGGAGGGATTGTAAACGGTGGGGCGAGGGAGGATACTTGAGGCAGTGCCAAGGAGAGGTGGAGCACGCTGATGAGGATCGCAAGATCTACACGTTGCTATTCGGGCACCTGGGGCCAGAGACTGATACTTTCTACCTTTACCTTTCACTTTCACTTTTACCATTTAAGATCAATAACTCTTTTTTATCTTCAAAGATCGAGGGCGATTGAGGGCGAGGATGGGAGGCTTTCTGCAGCTGGGAGCGGGACTGGGAGCAGTCCTGGCAGTGACGCTGGCAGTGGGGAGGCCAGCTGTGGCAATGGCATTCACGGGGGACCCTGCGGTACTGTCTGTCATGGCTGGCCTATACCCCTGGGTGTTTGCCACGCAGCCCGTCAACGCGCTCGCTTTTGTGTGGGACGGCATCCTCTACGGAGCCAATGGGTGCGAAGCTCAAAATCCCCAGACCCGGAACTTGGGACAAATGCCCTGTGCTTCAGTTTTTACATTCCCCACCGACCCTCCCGCTGCCGCTGCGAGGATTTCTTTGTTTGTTGTGGATCCTGGGTTTCGAGCTTGTTCGCTTTGCCTCCTGGCTTCGGCCGGCTTTCCCTCTTCTAGCTGCGTTCGCCTGGCTTCCTCATGTTCTTGGAGATAACTGTTAAGCGTGTGTCGTAGCCACATCACACATGGGAGGGAGGGAGGCGGCCGGCGGGCGGGCGGGCCGGGGGGGGGGGGGATTGGGTTGAGAAAACTCCCACGCCTGCTCAGCCTGCGCTGTACTTTATGTACTTGTACTGCTCCTACACGAAGCGTTTGCGTCCACAACCTCCTCATTTTTTTTGCCTTCCCGTCTTTTCTTCTCGAACTTGACCACTAGGAGCTACACTTTTCTTCTAGAATTAGCACAATCGGAGCTGCAACGATGAAGAGATGGGGAAACAAGTCTCCCAGATGCTCATTCCTGGGACAACATGCGATTGGATTTGCGGCATACGCATGATTCCCCGCGGGCAATTGCGCACATGACCAGAAGAAAGCGTCTGAGATTTGCCCGATCGGTGGGTCAGGTTCGAGTACGCAGCAAATGTCATCCCTGTGTGTGCGGGAGCGGCGGTCTCGCTGATGTTGCTGGTGGCTTCCGCCTCGGACTTTTCCGCAGACGGCTGCCTCAATGGGGTGTGGGTGGGCCTGACCACCCTCATGCTGATGCGCTCGCTCACCATCTACTGGCCCTACTGGCAGAGGTCCCGGCCGTTCGACAAGCTGCTCAAATAGGGCCTCACTCACTCCCTTCTCTGCGAGTGCAGATCCTTGCGAGTCACTTGTTCTTGCGAGTGCATGTCCTTGCGAATGTATATCCCTTCGAGTCACGTGTCCTTGCGAAGTCATATCTTTTCGAATGCATATCCTTGCAAGTCTGTGTCCTTGCGAGTGGATATCCATGCGAGTGCTTGTCCTTGCTAGTGGATATGCTTGCGAGACCATGTCCTTGCCAGTGGATATCCTTGCGAATCCATATCCTTGCGAGTGGATATCCTTGCAGGTGCATGTCCTTGCGAGCGCATGTCTCCCAGAGGGCATGTCCTCGCGAGGGCATGTCCTTGTGGGTAGCTAGGGAGCAATGGCTCTTTCATGAGCGCACCCTCTGTTCACTGTTGTTCCAAATCAGTTCTGTACGTCTTGGCTTCCCACAGGACTTCTCACAGAGGTTACGTGAGAAGCTGTACAACTTTTCCATGTGTGCTCACATGGGGTCAGGTGCATCTCTGTTCATTGTGGTCAATTCTTTCAGAAGTGGGGAAGCTAGTGTGTGTTAATTACCCGCCACAGGAGGTGGGCTTCTGGTACGGCTGTTACCGCCCTGCTCGATGTTTTGACTGTCACGAAGTTGATATTCGATATCCGATATGTGTGTGTGTGTGTGTGTGTGTGTGTGTGTGTGTGTGTGTGTGTGTGTGTGTGTGTGTGTGTGTGTGTGTGAGAGAGAGAGAGAGAGAGAGAGAGAGAGAGAGAGAGAGAGAGAGAGAGTTAGAGAGAGAGAGAGAGAGAGAGAGAGAGAGAGAGAGAGAGAGAGAGAGAGAGAGAGAGAGAGAGAGAGAGAGAGAGAGAGAGAGAGAGAGGTGGGTGTGTGAAATGCATGGGCATCTCATGTCTACCATTCGTTCCCTTACAAAAAAGATAGGAAAGGTGGCGCTTTGCCCGTCCAAGCACCTATCATGATATTCCTGATCAGGCTATTCTGGAAGCTGCCTTTGGTGATGCTGCCCCTTCTTGCATGACGGATACAAGCACTCGTGCTTCGAGGATGCTTAGCAGCTGCCCCGTCTGGTCTTCTGCTTTTTCTTTGGGTCCTTGGGAGGGCCCCTGGTGGCCGGCAAAAGGGGGGGTGTGCTCACAGGTGTCTCTATCAAGGTGATAACTCCCGTCACAAACTGTAATGACTCCTAGTTGCGACGCGTCCCCTTAGGGGCTTGTGCGTCTCATGGGGGTCTTAAAGAGCAGCTTTACCGTTTTTGGCAAGCTGCTTTTGCTATGCCCGTGCTTTGCTGTTGAGCGCCTCAGTAGACGTGTGCCGACGTGGCTCTGCACAGCTGCTGTACCGTGCTTGCTGTTGAACGCCTTAGTACAAGTGTGCCCACGTTGCTTTGCACAGGTAAGCCAGTCTCACGCTGGCAAGTGAACAGGGGCAGAGCATGTGCCCCTAGACGCCCGTGCCCCCGTGCTTCGCTTCTGTACGGAGGCCAGAGGTTTGCTAGCTCTTGTGTGCACTCGTAGGGCCGGATATCGGTTCCAAATCCCTCAGCATGGGGCACTACTAATACTGCGGCAGGTAACCGCAAAAAGTAAGTAGCCAGCTTAACAGAGAATGCATTTTTCAGATTCCAAAGGCTGGCCAGCAGGGCTTTTATTCAGCAGATGGTTTGGACGCGGTGAATTGTCTTAGACATGTCCTTTGATTCCTTTTGCCCCTTCGATACAGGGCTGGGAGGATCTGCAGCTTCTTTCTGCAAGTAGTATTTCTCCAGCTCTTGTGGGGCCTTGAATTGATCGATTCAAGGCTCATGAGGGAGTTGAGAGTGATGGTTCAAGTATGATTACCAGGCCCCACTGGACAGAAGCAATGCGACGAGTGGGATTACTGGCTCTGGCGGTTTCGAAAGCCAGTGGAAGTACCTTATGCAGCGAGTTCAGAGGCAGCGAGAATGGTCTTGGAGTTTAGGTAGCAACCCAATTGAATTGATCCCTTCCTCCTCTCCAGCCTCCCCCCCCCCCCCCCCACAGGCCCATTTTAAGCTCTTGCACTTTTCCCACAGAGAGTGAGCAGAGACACCGGTGGAGGGACCCCGGTTTGTACTGATATGAGCTTGTGTGTGTGTAATGGGCCATATATGTAGAAGTAATCTTGCTTATTCTTCTTGGAAGTAGATTGGGACAGCGTGGTGCACCACGTGGTTCAAAGCAGCTGTTTTGAACCCTCGAGGGGGCCCTGATGTTTGTTTCAGAGCCCTACAGTACTGAGGACTAGTCCTCAGGGTACCAGCATACTCAGAGCACCTTTTTGGGGTGTTGATGAGTTGGCGATGAAAGGTAGCCAGGCGTACCTGGTCTGTTCAACAAACTGTACTGCGTGTTGAAAGAAACACTTATTGTTGACTGTTTCGGCAGCTTGTTGCCTACTTTGGCAGCGTGCTTGTCCCGACATGAATCATATAGCTAAGAGGCATCCACGTCCTGCTCCTTCTCTTGAATATCGTCTTTTGTGGCTTATATAAGCGTCGTCCTGAGTTGAAATATGCAATACATGAAATATAATTGGTTTGGCTTCCTGGTGAGAGACATCAATCCCCGAGTGCATGATATTCTGTAAATGACTAGTTATATTGTGGAGAATTTTGTGGTCTTTGGCCCCATGATCCAGCCGCTTCCATAGAGGTGCCCTGTTTCGAGGGTCCTAGGCAAATGTGCATGTGCCCCCAGATCTTTAATGCTTGCGGGCAAGGTATGACTCAGGGAGTACAACGTATTCTCAGAACCTGCAGCAATCGAAAGTGTTACTGCATCTGTACATGTACATGCACGTGTATGCCCATGCGCTTACCGCAGTTGTAAGTGCATGTGCATACACGTGCATGTACATGTTCCTGACTAAATCACACTGGTAGGTGGTTCAGCGCCGTGGCATTATTATCCCTTCTTGTTTTTGCGAGGTTTTGGGGTTTCTATTCTTTTCTTGTTGTGGTTTGGTTTGGGGTAAGACATCGATTGCCTTGCAAGACGTTGCTTGGGCGTTGCGCATCGGTTATTTGTATGGAAATTGAGATATTTTTTGGGTTAAGCACTTTCTTCGCCTACATAAGATCTTAGAACCAGTATAGACTGCTATCTTATATCTAGTCTAGACAGCTTGCCAAGTAGGGACAGGTGACGGCTATATGTTGTCCCATAATATGATTTGATTCTCTGCACGTTGCTTTTAGCCTCAAAATCAAGACTTACAATACATTCGTTCAAGTCGATGACAGCAAATCCGTGCGGGTCTCCTGACATTTTCACCTCTAAACTAATTGTTCATGAGCCCGTTGCTGCATGCTGACGTTTGGCAAGGTTCGGAGGTTTGTGAAGTCAACATACTGGTGCAAGCACGTTGGGTAGACTGCAGAAAGCCACGGTGTACTGAGTGTCAGCACGCCAAGTGCTGGAGAGCTTGACAGTTAGCTGCAACATCTGTATATAGATGCATCGCAACGTTGTTACGTGCAGCGGTTTACCAATATGTTGTCTAAGCGAGCAAATTCCTGTTCTCTTTTCCTTTTTCACCCCAGCGATGTGGGACGGATGCATTTATAAGATTAATCGTCGAAGGGAGTTTGTCTAATTGTAAGATTATTCAATTCCTGTCGGATAAGGTCTCCAGCTCGTTATCATTGGCTTCCACTAATGGCCCCCACTTGCAATCAATATGGCAATATAGGAGGGAGCAGGTGGCTTGGTGAAAGGACTGTCGACTTGGCCCAGGGGGGGGGGGGGGGTTGGGTGTACAAGGAAAAACAACTTTTTCCATGGATGCAAAGTAGCAAGCTTTGGATGGAAGCGGTATTCCGCTGGTGCGTGAGTCTGGCTAGCAATGCCTCCTATCGCATCGGGGCAGGGAGATATGCATGAGCTCATTTTCATGACTTCAACAACTCGGCTGCGTATAACAAAGGCTTTGCGAGTTTTCTCTTGTTTGAGAGTGTCTAGCTCTGCTCTTGCGATGCACCAAATAGCGCTCCCTCTGAAAGGATTGCTCCACGCCCCCCACCCCCTCCCCCGGCCTCCCCCTTTTCCTCCCCCCTCTCTCTCTCTCTTGTTGCGAGACGAACAGCCTCCGCCCTTTCCCTTCCCCCTCTCTCTCGTTGAACAGCACCACGACAGCTTGGGGACATTACTTGGACTGGTTCACAGCTTATCGACATGAATGGCTAATTCATCCTACTGTTATCATGACTAGGACTCGGCCACAACTACACGTGTATGTGCACATCCATATTCGAAAACAACATATCCATGTGCGTGACTGGCCACACAACAATAACGAAGTTGAAACACGGGATGCATGACTTCCTGGAGTGGATCCAGCATCCCTAGTCATCATTATTAAAATTAGATGTCATCCTTTACAAAAAAACAGAGCACCTCTGCAAGTTAGAATAAAGATTGAAGCCTATCCTAACCTCTGCAATTTAATCAAAGCGGGCCTATACTAACGGACCACTCAACACTGCACAAATAAGCTGCTACACAGCATCTCATGCAATCAACAGACCACTCCCCACACGACTGACACAGCGCGGCCTCCTCCCGACATGACAAGTACATACTACCGATGCACCATACCGCGAATGTCAAGAATGCAAACCATCCCTCCTTGAATACGCCCCGAGGCCTCTGCATGGACCAGCATGCCTCTGCGTGCGCACATCGCTCATCAATATCTGGTTGGGTCAGAAACACAGATGCAATCCTGTACGATCGTCATCGCTCATCCGCTCTATATGGCCCTGTGGTCTCTCCCGCCAGGCATATTTCGCAATCATTCCGCATGACTTCCCCGGAGAAGGCCAGCATATGAGGACAGGCCCCGGGTTTATAAACTTACGAAATTTATGCAAAGACACATTGGATTATGCAAAAACACATTGGATAAATTTATGCAAAAACACATTGGATTATGCAAACATGCCATGACTGGCAGATGACACCACGTTAAGGAGGCACCCATACATGGGCTGCGCTCCTCGCAAGGTTTAACACTTGTTGGTATTAACACTTGTTTTCCTATGGAGCCGGTGCGCTGAACCCGTCTATACATGTTCCGGGAATGAACATGACTAATAAAGAAATCAGATGAGAAGTGACTAAGGGTGACTACGGAACACAGGTTAAACTTTCGAATATCTGCTCTCATGGTCAATATCCATCAGAGTCTGAATGAACTAGTTGGGATAGGCTTCACTCTTTCTTCTAAACTAAATTTGAAGAACAAAATTCAGACCCGATCCACGTACGCCCACTTCTACAAATATAACCAAAGATGCGTACTCTTTACAGAACGTTTGGAGTTGGGAGTTTGGTGTGACAGGGCGACTTGAAGCATATAGGACCCCACCCTCTCATACCACCAATACCTCCGAAGAGGGTTCTCGGGACAATGCATAAGCTGGTCTGGATCTATTCTAAACATGTTGTATAGATGTATTCTAAACACTCTAAACATGCTCCGGTGTACACCCGAGCACGTGCACGTGATGCAACAAACCCATAAAAACAAACAGGCAAGTGCCCTGCACTGGTGCAATTACCTGCACCGGTGAAGGTTATCCCATCAGGTACCCATGTGTGAGGACACACCCGCTCTCTTGGTTTAGATCTACAGCCATCTTTTCTAGAGAGGATCCGGATGCGGTGAAGGTAACCACTTTTGATAAAACAGGCCATTAACAACAAAAACTGGTTGTCATCAACAGGCAATCTATCTATAATCAAATAGTAACCACTATTCGAAACACCAAGGCCATGCTTTGGACTCGAAGGCTAGGCTTACATGAGGCATATATGCGACGTGTTATAACCCCAGCCGGTCCATTATGATCATAAATCCATTAACGTGCTTTGCTGTACGAAAAGCAACGTGCTTTTATGCTGCTAGCAAGGTCCGGCTGTACCTAATACTATTAGCTATAGTATTTGATAAAGCCATTGTCTAAAGACTAAAAAGAGATCACCCAATTGCAAGCTGCGCATGCACTCAGGAATGATCATGATCTCTAAGACGATTTCTACCACATGTGCACACCTAATGCGGTGTGTGGGATAACCCAAACAAAATTCTTCTACGTCTGCTTGTCAATTGATCAAGCTTGCGGGCTTGCGAAGCTTCGAAGCAGTAGCTCACTGGTGACGCCGCCTGCGAAACAGGCGAGACCTGGCCAGGGGTGTCTATGAATTTAACCAGCGAACTCTCAACACAGAACACTTGTGCACATGAACCTCGTCACCACGTGGTCCACGTCAACTGTCACAGTAGGTAACATGTAAGAGACATGCTTAAGACGACTTTGACATCATCAGCAGGTCAGGATCCTTCCAGTGCTTCCGGAAGCAGTGCCTATTGACTGCATGATTAAACAAATTTCAACAAAACAAGCTTAAACTTGCAACTTCTCAGGGGTTTCTGTGGGTGCCTGGGACGGTGGGTGGGGGGGGGGGGAGAGGGGGGTGGGCTCCGGTTTGTATGTTTGGGTTGAAAATCTGGCCCGAACACTCGCCCAAACACCAAAAGAACTTTGGAGCCCCACGCACCAAAATGGCAGACGGCAACCCCCTTGTCCAATCTCCCGAATGACTCCACACGTGCCATCGGCCCCCACGATTTAATTGACAGCCACATTCATAACAGTGCGTGGCTTGAAACAGCCCACATACCGTGGCTGTCTCAAGCCACGGCATGCGGGTTCAAATGACCAGACGCGCTCAACCGCTGCAAGGCATGGAACAGGCAAGCGTGGGTTTGTTGGCATACTCGTACTTGCATACTCACATTCCAGTCTGGCTACTGGTGGTCGGTAGCCCAGAACTTGGTGGACATTAAAGCAGGTGTTTTACTGCTTAGAAGGTGAACTGTTGAAAGGTAGGAGCATCACCCTATAAGCAGCCTAAATAGGGCGATGCTGCTCTTAGTAAGCCTAGTTATGGCGATGCTCCTAGGACTAGCCACGTCCCTTTTGGGCACTTTTCGACCTCATAGCTTCACACGAGGTGAATCGCATGGGCCGCCCGATTCTCACATCCGTCTCCCGAGCTTCATGCATACGAATTCGACGATAAATTTGAAATTTGATTAAAGCCTGATGAGCTCTAAATAGACACATACGCATACGTGATATGTACGTGTAGTGTGCTGATACTAGTACCGTCATAATAATCCAGCTCCATGTGGGTCAGACATGTCAGCTGCACAGCTTGGGAAACGCCGGCACACCCACGTTGTGGAAGCTCCTTATGACAGGCAAATACGTGCTCACGATACATTTCTCATAGTCGTATGTGGACATAGTCGTATGAGTCGTATGTGGACATAGTCGTAAGGACATAGTCGTATGAGAAAGTACTCGAACACTTTTGACCCTGCTACATCGTCGGCCAAAGTTTTGGAAGCTTCTTCTGCATTCGGCCCAATGGTGCATACGAATTCCCAGCTCTGGGGCTTGATAATGTTGAATTAATAATACTATGATAATGGCTTTTGGCATAAGTATGATAAACCCTTTAACCCTTTATTATGTAAAAGGCGGGCGTCTAGGCGGAGGGGACATCTTCATGGAGGCCTGCACCCTCCACCATGTTCCGGAAAGTTCCATCGGGGATGTTCATCAGCTCCTCCACGGTCCCAAACTCCTTCTTCACTCCCCCGTCCATCACCAACACCTGTGCCAGACCCACCCATAATATGCCAACGGGACATAGGATTTTCCGGAAAAATCACTTTTCCGTTCTTCCGCCAATTCGATTGTTCCGAATTCATTAGTGATTCCTTCAATTCCTTCATGAGTGGTTAGGATTTAGGGTTTAGGATTCTAAAGGAATAGCGCAACAAGTATATGCTCCGATGGCACACTCTCGACCCGCCCCCCCTTTCCAATCAGCAACAGGCAGATGCTTCCTTCATGACCGCCAAACACGTCTTCTAACCCTCCTGTCCAGACCAGTCCGCTTCGATTTGCTCTTAAACTTGCGATGATTCCAGGAGTTCAAGGATGTACCTCACCTGACACCCCTGACGTCGCACATCCGACTGCACTCCCTCCCGGCACACCGCACCCCCCAAGCCATAAAAAGAGATCTGCACCACACACACACACACACACACACACACACACACACACACACACACACACACACACACACACACACACACACACACGAGAACCCACGCTCGCACACACACCAACGAAAAGAGGGCGGCGGATTCGAGAGCGGGCGGGGGGGGGGGGCGGGCGCACCTTGCTGGAGTCGAGGATGGTGTTGAGGCGGTGTGCAATGGTGAGCACAGTGGAGTCGGAGAAGTTGGCGCGGATGGTGCGCTGGATGAGGGCGTCCGTCTCCCCGTCCACGCTCGCGGTGGCCTCGTCCGCCACCAACACACGCGGCCGCCGCAGCAGCGCCCGCGCCACGCACAGCAGCTGCCGCTGGCCCATGCTCCAGTTGTCGCCCCCCTCCGCCACAGGTGACAACAGCCCATCCGGATTGTTCCCCACCACCTCCTGCTCCCCCGCTCCCTCCTCCGGCCCCCTCAGCCTCCTCCCCATTTCTCATTGCCCTCATTTTCCGCCCCCCCCCCCGGGGACGCTCCCCGTCATTCCCTCATCACCTCGTACTCCGCCCTCCCTCCTTTTCCCCCAACTCCCTCCTCCACACCCCTTACTCCCCTCCCCATTCCCCTCGTGCTCTCACTATCCTCCCACCCCCCCCATCCCCGGACCCTCCCCCCATTTCCTCACCACCACCTCCTGCTCCCCCGCTCCCTCCTCTGGCCCCCTCAGCCTCCTCCCCATTTTCTCATTGCCCTCATTTTCCACCACATCCCCTTCCCATTTCCCCGGGCTTTCCCCTCTTTCCCCGCCACCTCTTGCTCCCCCTTCCTCCTCTGCCCTCCTCAGCCGCCTGCCCTTCCTTTCGTGGCCTTCCCTTTCCTCCATATCTCCCCCCCCCCCCAAAAAAAAAAAAACCCCCGACCCTTCCCCTCTTGCCCAACCATTTCGGGCTCCCCTCAGCCACCTCCCCGTTCTCTTATTGGCCTCACTTTTCTTCGCAATCCCCCTCACCCCTCCCCCACCCCTTCCATGGAGGGCCGAGAAACGGGGGGGGGGGGAGAGGGAGAGAGGGCGGGTGGGGGGGGAGAGAGAGAGAGCAAGAGAGAGAGAGAGAGAGAGAGAGAGAGAGAGAGAGAGAGAGAGAGAGAGAGAGAGAGAGAGAGAGGGGGGGGGGGAGACGCCTTGACAGCCACGCGCGATATCTCATAGGGCTCACATGAAAAGGCAAAAATGGGGATGCTGGAGTGGAGAACGATAAAAATGGGGAGGCAGGCAAGAAGTGATGGAAAGGATGTCATCACCTTCAAGGCCACGTGGGAGAGAGCTTCCCACAGCTCATGGTCAGCATGCCGGTCATAAGGGTCCAGGTTGCTGCGCACTGTACCGCTAAACAGTACGGGATCCTGCTCCCAACCAACCAGTGCCCCTTCACCAGCCCCCACATGTATGTGCCATGCTCCTGAAATCCCTAACCCTAACCCTAATTACTTACTAATGCATCCAAAAGGGTTCGACCTCCTTAACCTCCGATCTTGACAGCAGCGCCGCCATCCTCAGAAGCTAACGTTAGATTCTGTGTGCTGTGTGGCTGCGTGAACTGCAATTCGCTTCACATGAACACGCATGCACAGGTAAGTAAAGTCCCCAGGCAAGGGCACGCAGCTGCTGCCAAGCCAGTCCCCCGTTCCCCGCTTTGCATTCTAATGAGAACATACTAAGTAATTAAAACTGAAACTAAGAGCAAAGGACTCGAGAAACCTAACAGACTGACTGACTGAAAGCAACCACAAACACCAGGATTTATTCCAAAAAACTGACTGCTTTAAAACAAAACCAATTGCACTTAAATCTTATTGCAGCAATACAGGCACATTTACATTCAACTGCTAAAAAACTGGACTAGCTATACTTAAACCTTGCTTTTAAAAAAACCGAAACCGAATAAAAGAGGGCGAGTCATGAACCAGCCACAAGAAAAGAAAACGGCAACAACAGCAAGGAGGCGCGAGGTACCTGGGGAATGGCGGCAATGCGGCCGCGCACGTCCTGAAGGCCCAAGGACAGCAGATCGATTCCATCCAACACAATCTGGCCGCGGAAGGGCTCCACCATGCGGAAGAGGGCCACGATGAGGCTGCTTTTGCCGCTGCCCGTCCGCCCCACGATCCCAATCTTCTCCCGCGGCTCCACCTTGAAGGACACCCCCTGCCACACCCGACACACCGCCCCAATCCTCACCCTCTCGCCCTCTCCCCCCCCCCCAAAACCCTCCCCTAAAAACCCCAGCCCCCCTTGCCCCCCCCTTTCCTTCTGCTGCCCTTTTCTGAACCTACAGACACTCCAGACTGCTGGTCCTATCAGGGAAACAAGACGTGCCATCCCCCCCCCCCCCCCGGGGAAGGAAACCCCCTGATCCGTCCGCAACCATGGTAGAAATGCAATGCAGATGGTGAATTTCGCCGAACAGTGGCGCGATTAATGAGATCTGGATAGATGAAGTGGGTGGACAAGAGGGATGGAGGGGGGGGGGGGGGAGACGAGTCTTCCTTTCAGCAGAGATGTGGATGTGCATGCCTATACCCTCTGCCTCCCTCCCCTCTCTCCTCCTC
>KV908448.1:226075-241075 GCA_002005505.1 Botryococcus braunii
ACACAGAGCCACACAGAAAGCAGAGCGAACCTGCGCTGAGAGAGGGGGGTGTCGGCAGAAGCTCGGCGTGCCAAATCCAGCGAGGACTTGGGGTTCCCTCCCGCCCCCGCCTCTCCCTCCCCAGAGGGCCGCCCCACTACAAAGTCAATGATGTCCGTCCCCAGCGACCTCTCCTCTCTGCATCCCGCCCCCCCAAAAAAGCCCCAATGGCTCCTCAGCTGCCGCTCCATGCCTGCCAACCAGCCCTCACTACAAATTTGACGCGGCAATTTGCACCGTGCTGGATAAGCTATAACCCTGTTTCTATTAGTGTGCGCTGGGGGAGGCACAGCGCCAGAGCCATTGGATTTGGGCATGACAGTCTACTTAGTCATCCTGTTACACCCTTCTCCCCTCGCCCCCAACACACACACACACACACACACACACACAGACACACACACACACACACACACACACACACACACACACACTCACACCCACCCACACACACACACACACACACCCACACACACACACACCCACACACACACACAATAGAGCACAGGCCCGCATATACTCGCGCGCGCGCACACACACACACACACACACGCACGCACGCACGCATGCACGCACGCACGCGCGCACACACACACACACACACACACACACACGCACACACACACAGGAGTGCATGCCCGCGTCAACATGCGCACACACACACGCAGAAGTGCGCGTGTGGTCCTGCGTGCAGGCGCAGGCATGCATGGTCCTGAGGGACGAAAGGGGAGGGGGAGCGGATGGGGAGGTACGGGGGCGAGGGAGAGGCCGTGGGTGGGGAGGCCAGGTGGCGAGGGAGAGGGCCAGGAGGGACCAGTACCGCCGGCGGGGGGTGGCTGGCGGGCTGGAATTTTCGTCTTCGTTGGGGGAGGAGGCAGCGGCGGCCCCCGCATAGTCCTGGAAGGCCTTTTCCAGGGCTGCAGGAGCGGAGCGGCCGAAGGCTCCCCCCGCCGCTCCCGCGATGTTGGCCGCCTCCACCTGCTCCCCCCTCCCCCACCTCACGATGCGCTCCCCACACCCTTTTTTTTTTTTTTTTTTTTTTTTTTTTTTTGGCCCCCGCTTGTTTGCATCCCCTGTGCGGGGGCTCTGATGGTCCCCCACAAAACACCGGACGCCCGGTGCTATTGGTTTCGGCAATCTAGGGAGCCGGTCATCTCTTCCCCCAGTTGCATTGTGCGCTTTTAAGAGCCTTTTTGTTTAACGCATTTGATCTGACCGGCTTCCTTTCCATTGATCTGACTGGCTTCCATTGATCTGACTGGCAACCGGCCCGCTTGCATTCTGCCCTTTGACAAGCTATGCTTATCCCGCACTGGAATCTGACCCCCCCCCACCCACACACACACACACACACACACACACACACACACACCTTCACACATATTCCCACAAACCCACCCACCCACCCACACACCCCCACACACACGTCTACACTTATCCCCACCCCCTCCACCTAACATACACTGACACATACACCAACACCTATGATGCCTTCCTTCCAACTTCAGTTTCCAGATGTGATCACAACAGCCTTGGGTCCTGGAAGGAGCGCAGACCTCGACGCCGTGCTCGATGTCCAGGGTGGGGATGCGGGCGATGCCTCTTTGCCGGGGGCTGGGCTCCGGAGCCTCAGACTGTTCCTCCCCCCCTTGGATTGTGGCCTGCCCTGTTTCCTGTCGAGGCAACGCCGACACAAAGGTGGGCAGGCTCAGGAGCTCCTGGGCGCGTCCTCTTCTGGCTTCCGCTATAGCATTATCCCCTGCCCAGCCACCCCGCACCGCACACCTCTTATAGTTTTCCGTGTCCAGGATCTGATCCCTAACACCAGGATCTACCACATGCAGGGTACGCCGTCGTCCAGGGCATAGGCCTCCATCATTCAAGCCTCCGTTTGTAGAAGCCACCCAACAGCCAACCCCCCTTTTCCAGCAGCCACGATTAACGTATACGTAGGGTCAGGGGGGTTTGCATGGGTGTAGGGATATTAAACAGGTTTTAGGAATTTAAGAAAGTGTGAAGGCGTTTTAAACGGTTGTGGGGTACCAAACAGGAAATCCAAACAGCACGAAGGGCTGGAGTCTGCCCAGGAGAGGCAGAGAACGAAAACAGTGTGGCCCAGGAAAGGCGTGCAGAAGGCGGTACAACCAGTACCGTACCGGAAGATCTGAGGCCCGGCTGGCAGGGGGACATCGGCAGCAAGGCGGGCGCCAGGTCAGCTGCCTCTCCCGCCTCCTCTTCTTCCAGCTCTGCGCCTGATTTGGCGTTGAAATCTGCCTGCAGCGCTGCAAACCCTGGGTGCCTCTGTACTTCCTCCAGGCTCCCCTGCGCACCAACAAGACCTTCCCACGTCATTGAGGGCATGAATAAGCAATGGACGCTTGCACGCATGATGTATTGAAAATTCCATTCATCCTGCGTACAAGACCAATGAAAAATGAATGAATTATCCATGCATGCATGCATGACGAAACACATGTATGGATGGTGAACGCTCGAGTCGACGTATGACTGGTCCAGCATTTTGTTCCATGATGACCATATGTGCCTACTAGCCCCGGGAACAAGTCCTTCCACAGTTCTACAGGCACAAAACATCACCCCTCCTCTCACCCCACACACCCACACACATGAACATGCCATGTGTACACACACACACACACACACACACACACACACACACACACACACACACACACACACACACACACACACACGCACGCGCGCGCGCGCGCACGCATGCGCAAACACGCACAGGCACACATTCACCCCCCCCACCCACACCACACGCACACACACACACCCAACACACACACACACACATACACACACACACACACACACACACACACACACACACACACACACACACACACATTTCTCATGCATGTGTGCACAGAAAAATCGCGCCCCGGCATGCACGAACGCAGGCAGGGATAACATCACACAAGGGAGTTGCCCACCTGAGCAGCAATGCAGCCGTTTTCGAGGTACACCACATGGGTGGCGGCGCCCAGGTACTGCAGCTGATTAGTCACGAGCAGCCGTGTTTTGTTCCTCAGCACACCTGCTCCAAAACGGACACCCCAACACCCATCCCCCCACACTGTCTGTCAGCAGACAACCCATATGTGATTTCCCCACGCGACTTCCTCTTCCTTTTCCTTGTCCAATCTTGATGCTGAAGAACCCCACCTTCCATCTTCGCTCAACCCGTTTCACAAAATGCAAGACAGCTTTCCGGGTGATCGCATCTCACACCACAATTAAAAGCACAATAAAAACACACCGAAAACAACCCCCCCCCCCCAATACACCGCATCGAACTCATTTATCGAACTCATCGGGTGCTGGAAATCGTACAGATCAGCAGCCCTCGAAAGCTAGCTCCTGACCCCACACAATCTACCTCCCCTCTCGTGTCTCCACACATTGGAAGCAGGGAGGGGTCAAGCAGGAGGAGCCCTTTTTTTTTGGGGGGGGGGGGGGGAGGTGGACGAGCAAGCACCCTGGATGCAGAAGTCGAAGATGTGGCGCCCGACGTGTACATCGACGGCGGAGAGGGGGTCGTCCATGATGTACAGTTCAGCATCCGCGTACACCGCCCGCGCCAGTGAGATGCGCTGCTTCTGGCCCCCGCTCAGGTTGATTCCCTTCTCCCCGATCTCCGTGCCTTCTCCCCCGGGTAACACCTGCGCCCCTCACCATACTTGGTTAAAGTTTGCTGCTGTTCAATGTACACCCAGTTTTTGTAAATACATGCCCCAATAGTTTTGTCCAATTGTCCATATGTATTGGACAATTGTCCAATTGTCCAATAGTGTTTGTAAATGATTGTAAATTGTTTCATTATCAAATGAAACTTGGCAGTTGAGATCTCTAGAGGGAGGCCGCCCCACAAGAAGTCCCACATTCCAGACGCCAATTTCTAGTGAAGCTTGTAGAGAGGTCACTACATTTTGGGTCCATCGTTCCATCAATTTCTTTTCAACACAAAGTGGGGTTCCGTTCAACTTTTCTCAACACAAAATGGGGTTTTGCCGACTTCTTTTCAACACAACATCGGGTTTTGCCAACTTCTTTTTAACACAAAATGGGGTTTTGCCGACTTCATTTCAACACAAAATGGGGTTTTGCCGACTTCTTTTCAACACAAAATGGGGTTTTGCCGACTTCTTTTCCATCACAAATGGGGATGAAACGGCGTCCACGGCGTGGTAGAGGCCCATAGGGGCGCACGGCAAGGTCAGAGATGAGACTGCAGGCCTCAATGGTGGACTGCCAGCGCTCCTGGTCGAGAGGGCTCCCGAACAGGACATTGTTCTTCAGAGTGTCGTTCACAATCCAGGCTTGCTGCGCCACGTAAGCCACCCGGCCCCCCACTGCCACGCGCCCGCTTTCCTGCTCCCCTCCCCGCTGCTCCTGCTCAGAATATCTGACTACGCGCCTCGACGGCGAAAGGTCATGTGGGAGGGCCGAGGTCACATGGAAGGGGGGAGGTCACGTGCGAGAGGTCACATGGGGAGGGGGGGGGTAACATGGAGGGCGGAGGTCACATGGGACGCGGAAGGCCACATGTGAGAGGTCACATGGGGGGTCACATGGAGGGCGGAGGTCACATGGGAGGGGGAAGGCACATGGGAGGGGGAGGGTCACATTTGGGGGGGGGGGGGGGAGCGGGACATGGAAGGGGAGTGGTCGCGTGGGACGGGGGGAGGACGCGTTGGAGGGGAAGGGTCACATGGGAGTTGCCAGGTCACATGGGAGGCACAACGTCTCGTGGAAAACGGAGGGCCATATCGATAGAAGAAGGTCACATGGGACCCTCTCCTTGCCCTGAATATGATGAAACACATTCAAACACACATGTGGCTATCTGAACATGTCTATATACAAACATGTTCACCAGTACAAACATGAAGAATGTGCGTGTGTGTGGCTGTGTGAGTGTGTGTGTGTGTGTGTGTGTGTGTGTGTGTGCATGTGTGTCCCTACGACTTGTCTTTGCACAGAGGTACAATTCCATTAGAAACATATATTTTTACATGTTTACAAAAATATGCATGACTACATGGTACATGCATTCACACATGAAAGTATGGTGGTCACAATTATACTCCAAAATGTGTGTACATGCACACATTACTGCACACATACTGTACACATGTACAATACAACATGTACAAATATATATGAGTATGTTTAAAGAGACATGTCTGCACGTAGGTGTGCACTTCGAAAACGATCCATACATGTAGGTGTATCCTCACATTATAAAATGCATGCACATACAACTACATTGTTACACTGTCTCGCTCCCTTGTTTCCCTCTCCCCCCCCCTCTGTCTCTTCCCGCCCCCAAACACACACACACACACACACACACACACACACACACACACACACACACACACACACACACACACACACATACACAGAGAGAGGGGGGGGGGAGGAAAGAGCGTTCCCCCCGAGGGGGGTGGGGGAAGGGGGAGTTATGGAAGAGGCTCACAAAGCACATTTCACCCAAGATGGCATTGACGAGGGAGGATTTGCCGCTGCCCACGCGGCCCACGACGCACACGAGGTCGCCTTCGTTCACTTGCAGGTTGATGTCCGACAACCACCAGGTGGCGTCCCCGCGCATGCCACCCCCACGGTCCCCACTCCCTCCTGAGGGAGCCTCCTCAGCCTGCAACTCCCCCACCAGTCCCCAGCTCGCTCTTGAGGGGACCCTCCACAGCCTGGTAAAATTCTATGCAAAAAAAAAAAAAAAAAAAAAAAAAAAAAGAAAAAAAGAAAAAAAGAAAAAAAATCTATGCGAAAAAACAAGAAACCAGAAAAAATCAGCACTAAATCAAGTGTTGGCCCCTCTCACACATGCACTAACGCCATGAACCTGCACCTCCTCTTATGTGCTTTTCCCCTACCCAGCCCCGGATTACTTCAAGCCTTCATCGTCCGCCTTGGATCATGTAGGGTGGGGTGTGCGCAAATAGACAAACAAAACATAGTCAGAAAAGTCCCAATTTGGTTGTAGAAAGGGGTTCGCACGCCTAACACCAAAAGGTCACAGGAACACGGTAGGCGGAAATGGGAGGGTTACTACTTTTTGTTGGTCATTTTGCCCCCACCCCCACCCCTACTGCACTCAGAGTGCACAGTAATGGGTTCAAGACAGGCTCCTGGACATTATTTCGTCCGCAAACTCGACACAGGAAAGCGGGAAATGAAGATTCAGCATTTTAGATTAAGTCTACTAGTACACAGACTAGAACTACTACTACGCAGATTCGATCTCCTGTTACAGCTACTACAACAGTGACTGCTTAAAACAGATTCGGTCTAAGTTTACAGCTAATACCACTGTCACGGCTTAAAACAGATTAGATCTATGGTTACACCTACTACCACGTCACTACAACGACTACTACTACCGTCCCAACTTCTACTTCTACCGTTACAACTGCTACTACTACCGTTACAAGCGGACAAAGGTACACCCTGTGGAGGACGAGGAGGGGAGTCACCGGCTTGAGGTCGGTTCCGAGCGAAGACGACGAGCGTTCAAGGCTGCTGGCATCCTCCATTCCGCCGTCGTCCTCTTTTAGCTTGGCTGGGTTGGCCACGGGCTCCACAACAGTGAGCGGTACAGTAGACTCAGTGAGCCCCTTCGTACCGCCCTTGGCAGCCTGGCCTTCCCCACCACCACCACCGCCGCTGCTGCTGCTGCTGCTGTTGTTGTTCTTCTTCCTCTTCAGCAGCATGAGCGCCCAGCCCAACAAGCCCTGCGCCACCCGGCATGAGGCGTTCCCTGTCAGCATGAGGGCGCAGCCTCTTCAAGCCCTGCTCCGCCTCGTCATGAGGCGTTCCCTATCAGCATGAGGGCGCTGCGCCATCCGTCATGAGGCGTTCCCTGTCGGCTTCTGGGCCCAGCCCAACAAGTTTTGCTTCACCTCCTCATGAGGCGTTCCCTATCAGCATGAGGGCGCAGCGTGACAAGGCGCTGCGCCATCCGTCATGAGGCGTTCCCTCTCAGCTTCAGAGCCCAGCCCAACAAGCTTTGCGTTCACTTCCACAGGGCATTCCCCGTCAGCATGACGGGCCGCATACCCCCCCCCCACCCCACACACACACACACACACACACACACACACACACACACACACACACACACACACACACACACACACACACACACACAGAGGCACACACGCACGCACAAAAAAGCACACCTCTGCATGTATGGAGATGCTCGGACGGCAATAGGGAGGGTCCCCGCAGGGTGACCAGGGGAGCGTGCCTGATTAGGGGGCGGGGCCTGCGCGAAGACGAGCTTTTCCATGTGGGGCCAGTAGAAGGAGGCTCCCTTCACCTGGACGCCCACCTCCGGAAGCTTCTCCACCACTTCCTCCCTCTCCTCCATCACCAGGTATTGCGACAGTCTCCGCAACGACACAAACGCGTTCCCCAACTGCGCGCCGCACCCCCAACAGCATCTCAGACCTCTGCGCGCAAGCGGCGTTGCCCCAACCCCCATTTTGCTTGTGCTCCTACCCGCCAGTCCCTCGGCCAAGGGCAGAGCAGGACCAGACGGGACACTCAGCTGCAACTGTGGGCTTACTGCTGTACCGCAGGTGTACAATTGTACGGCAAGCATGTAGAGACGCATGGCACGAGAGGATCTGAGCCGCCCAGGGGAAGCCTTCTTTGGGATGGTGGGGTTTTGGGGGTAGTTGTCACCCTGGAACCCAAAACCAGGGTCCAGGGTGACAACACCCCCCCATGTTGAGTGATTTGAGTTACTAGGGGAAAGTGGGAAGAAGGCCCTCGAGTAGCAAGGGGAAAGAGATTATGAAGAAGGCGCTCTTGAATAGGGCCCAAGGCAATGCAACACAGGGACAGGAGGGTTTAGCAGGTGCCTTACTTTCGCAAGGGTGGGTGTGCAGAGCAGAGGCCTTGAGAAGCATCAAAATTGGGGGTGGGGGATACTTTCGCAAAACCTTGGGAAGGTGGCAAACGTTTGTGGCTGCTTTGGCGGGAGAGGGGAGAAGCGACAGGAGGACGGAAAGCGAAAGCAGGTGGCAAGCCTTTTGACCACAGGCCAGGCCAGGCCAGGCCAGGCCAAGCCAGGCCAGGCCAAGCCAGGCCAGGCCAGGCCAAGCCAAGCCAAGCCAAGCCAAGCCAAGCCAAGCCAAGCCAAGCCAAGCCAAGCCAAGCCAAGCCAAGCCAAGCCAAGCCAAGCCAGGCCCCCCGAGTTGCAACTCCAGGCTGCGATCAGTACTATTGCACTGCAATCCGGGGGAGAAGTAGGAGGATGCACACAGATAGGCAAGAGAGGTGGGCCACCAGCTCGGAATCTGGAGGCTGGCCCAAGATACAGGGTTACATCTCAAAGCAGCCATCAGCACCACTGAACAACCTCGAGCAGACGAAAACGCTTCCCCACTTCCCCCGCTTCCCCCCAACACAAACACACACACACACACACACACACACACACACACACACACACACACACACACACACACACACACACATACACACACATACCCACACACCCATGCTCGCGCGGGCGTATGCGGACGCACGCACACGCACGCAGCAACGAAAACCTCAGCAGAAGGGGAGGCGCTCGGCACGCCAGCCGGGGAAAGCAGCGCAAGAGGGGGAACAGCAGAGAGGAAGGGCTGTACTTCGACAAGGGCGAAGGGGAGCAGCACGAGGGGGATGCGCATGATTCCGAAAAGCGCGATCGAGGAGAAGATTCGAGCCGCCGTGAAGTTGTTAGGGGACACCGCGCCATACACAGCAAAGCTGCACACTGCCGCCAGCACGGGCGCGGCGAAGAGAAGCGTCTGCATCCCCACGCGTGCTGGGATGGCTGCTCCCAGCCTCCCCAGCTCCTTCACTCGAGCCTCGCTGACCTGCGGGATTCAGAACAGGGCACGGCGGGGTTGGCACCCGGGCACGGCACGGAGTGAAAAAGATTGATACGGTTGAGCATGCCGGCTTGGTGGGTGACAGCCCATCACCCACAAAAGCTTACACGCATTGCACGAGAGAGTCCCTTGTCACACTCCCATTCCCTGATTTTTCTTAATTTTATTTGTAAGATGTTTTACAAGTCCAGCTGTCGTTCACCACCCGACCAGCTTTCAGCAAACTCAAAAAATAGATATTGGAACCAAACCTAGAGCTCTGTAGACTTCACTTCGGTGTCCCTACCCTCATTCCTCAACACAAAGACAACAAGAACGCTAATCTTTCATTAAGTCATGCAGTTCGTTAATGAGGCCCGCCCGACAGCACTAGCTGCCTGCCGGTACGGCTGTACAAACGAGTACATGTAATAAAAACTCTTACAAAACCCACATATCAGTTAAGTGCAAGGAAAGTATGGGAACAGTGCGGGGAACAGCCTAGAATGGGCACGGAAGACAGTGTGTCAAGGCGAAGGAGCCCATGACTGTGCGGAGGAACAGGGCGCCCCTCCTTGGAGCCCGCGGGAGCCCCTGACTGGGAGTACCCACAGTCCTGACATGGATGGATGGCCTCCTTAACATGGACATAAATGGATGGCCTCCTTAAAAGGAGGCCACGTCCCCGACCGTAAGACTGCCACCACCCTAAACAATGCATTGTGCGCACATGTGAAGACCGCCGCCCCCTTCCACACAGACAGAGAGGGGGGAGCGGGCAAGGGATGGGTGACACACACACGAATACGCGTGCGCGCGGGCGCACACACACACACACACACACACACAGACACACACACAGAGAGAGGGGGGGGATAGCGCGTGCGAGCCAGAGTAGGGGGGGGGGGGAGAGAGAGAGAGAGAGAGAGAGGAGAGAGAGAGAGAGAGAGAGGAGAGAGAGAGAGAGAGGAGAGAGAGAGAGAGAGAGAGAGAGAGAGAGAGAGAGAGAGAGAGAGAGAGAGAGAGAGAGGGAGAGAGAGAGAGAGAGCGAGCGAGAGAGAGAGAGAGAGAGAGAGAGAGGAGAGAGAGAGAGAGAGAGAGAGAGAGAGAGAGAGAGAGAGAGGAGAGAGAGAGAGGGGGGGGGGAGGGAGAGGAGAGGGGGGAGAGGGAGAGGGAGAGGGAGACCGCAGCCCGCAACGCACGAAGCACCAAAGGCAGAAACAACCAACAAAACCGAAGGACCCGAAGTTCCCAAAGCCAAACAGCCAGATGAAAAACGGAAAACTGCAGAAACAAGTTCAAGCAGCAGAGCAGGCCGAAGGGGGAAAAGGGGGGGGGGGGTACCGCGGCTTCCTGGGCAGCTTCCCAGGCATAGATCTTGAGGACGCGGATGCCCACCAGCAGCTGGTTGGTCAGTTTGATACGCTGGTCGGTGTGCTTGAGCATGTCGCGGCGCAGCTGGGTCAGCTTGCGCACAAACCTCCCGGAGGCCGGTGTGCTCAGCAGCAGAATGAGCAGCCCTATCAGCGTCGCCCAGCTGCAGCCCGCCCCTCCCCGCCCCCTCAGCTGCCAGACGGGACAAGAGTGGGAGAAAGAGAGGGAAAGGGAGGGAGGGAGGGAGGGGGGGGGGGGGGGGGGGAGAGAGGAAAAAAAAAAAAAAAAAAAAAAAAAAAAAAAAAAGAGAGAAGAGAGAGAGGAGAGAGAGAGAGAGAAGAGAGAAGAGAGAGAGAAGAGAGAGAATGTGCGTGTGTGTTCGCAACAAATGATAGGTATTCCACATACAGGACAGCGTATTCCAAATCACAAGCCTTAGAAATCTGCGCCCCAAAATGTCTATGGATAGCATTGTGCCCCACCACCCCCAGACACACCCTTTGAATAGTCCAACTCTGGACTACCCTTGCCTTACTTTCAGCGCAGTTGGGGGTTCCCTTTAGTAAAAAACCATGCTCACCCACAAAAACATGCCAAAATAAAGCAAGGCATAACGGGAGGGAATTGAACTGAAGGCTGCACCTGATCTGGAAGAAGAGGAGGATGAGGGCGGTGACCAGCATGATGGGCGCGGAGAACAGCTGGTTGGCGAACGGGTAGAAGAATGTCATGATGGTGTTCACGTCATTGCTCATCAGATTCACAATCCGCCCCACCTCCGTTTTTTGCCGCGCACTGCAACCCAACCCCTCCTAGAACCTCAGCCTGCCTTTCCGCGTTCCTCAATCCTCTCTCTCTCTTCCCTCTCCTTCCCTCCATCTCTGTGTGTGTGCACGTGGGTGTGTGCATGTGTGTGTGTGTGTGTGTGTGTGTGTGTGTGTGTGTGTGTGTGTGTGTGTGTCTGTGTCTGTGTCTGTGTGTGTGTGTGGGGGGGGGGGTGCACAAGCGTGTGCGGACCAGGCACGTACAAACTTGAAAGGGAAAGGCTAAACACATATTTCATGAGAAATTGTAGAACAAAGTACACCCTACTTTCGCGGGCATGCTGCTTTTAGTCTTCTCCCGGGTTCTCTGCTCCTCCCCAGGTGGCCAAGGAGCTAAATACTTCATTGATGGGGCGGGAATGGGGCGCCGTTGGTATAAAGCCCAACTACCAGGGCATGAATAGGCAACAAAGAGGGCGGGCAAGGCGCTTGAACTACCCTCTGGCTGGGAGCGGAGCGTGGAAGGCATGTGGAAGAGTAGAGAGGGTGGCGTGTGAATGCAGGGAGGGGAGGAGGGAGGGGGGCAGTGAAGGCCGGGGGAGGAGTAGAGAGGGTGGAGCGTGAAGGAAGGGAGGGGAGTAGGGGGGGGGTATCAACACAAGGGGAGGAGTAGGGATGGTGGGGCGTGAAAGCAGGAAGGGGAGTAGGGGGGGGGGGCGTGAAGGCAGGGGAGGAGTAGAGAGGGGGAGGAGCAGGCAGAGGGAGGAGTAGGCAGGGGGAGGAGTAGGGTGGGGCGTGAAGGCAGGGAGGGGAGTAGGGTGGGGGGGTATCAACACAAGGGGAGGAGTAGGGATGGTGGGGCGTGAAGGCAGGGAGGGAATAGCGAGGGTGGGGCGTGAAGGCAAGGGGAGGACTAGGAAAGGGTGGGGGCTGTACATAGGAAGACAACGATGGGGGGTGGGCCCAGGGAGGGAGAGGATGGGGCAGGCAGGGGGGCCTCCCAGGGGAGCGGAGAATGGGGAGGGGGCCAGGGGGGAGGGGAAAAACACCTGGGACTGAGGCGGAGAGCTTTGCGGTAGACCGCGGCAGTGAGCTGGGCTCGAACCCTGACCTGCACCTGGATGGCGAAGCGCGACGCATGCGCAAAGGCCAACCCCCCCGCCAGGGGACACAGCAGCATTCCCACTGCATATCCATACGCGCTCCCCTCCTTAATTCCGCCCTGCACCCCCTGCCACACAGAACGACACAAGTTGCAAAAGCCGTACACGCAGCCAGTTCATGAAGTACTTGATCAACTCAATTGATTCATCCGGAATCTTTTACGTAAACAGTGTGAAGATGCAAGAATAAACTGGATGACTGGCGGAGTGGTTGCAATACCTGTGCCGACCGGCAACCGGAAGAAGAGCAGCTCAGAAAGTAACCCCTCCTCCCGAGCAGCGCATGGCCGGAAAACATGCAAATCTTTAGAGGAGCAGGAGGCGCAGGAGGGGGTGTTTCCATCAGAAACTTTTGAACATTGGAGCATCGGCAGGAAGGGCAAGGCAAGCGTCGACGGAAATCTTCCATGCAAGCCCCGGCATGAAAGTCGAAGAGGGGCGCCATGCGCGTGAAAGGTAGGGGAGGGCGCGAAAAAGGGGGAAAAGGGGACAAGGGGAAGAAGGGGAGCTCAAAAAGGGGAACTCACATTCGAGGTGGAGGAAGAATCAAAAAGAGGAACTCACGTTTGAGGTGGAGGAAGAATCAAAAAAGGGGGACTCGCATTCGAGGGGGAGGAAGAATCAAAAAGGGGAACTCACATTGGAGGTGGAGGAGGACTGGAGGAAGGTGACGATCCTGTTGAGCAAGATGGGGCCGGTCAGCTGGAAGGCCGCATACACCAGCTGCAGGCCGATGGAGCAAGCCATGAGGTGCCCACTGAGGGCCACGATGCACTTGAACAGGAACATCGCATACTCTCCTTTCTCTGTCTTCTCCAGCTTTTTCCTCCCCTGCAAGCGCCCGGCCCCCCTCAAACCATCCCCCCGGGTCTTCAAAATCGAACGGCCCCGCCCCGCATCTTCATGCCCCTTCCCATCTGGTGATCCACACGCCTTATGAACCCATCTCACAATTCACAATCGTGATCCCGTCTTGTGAACCCATCTCACAATTCACGATCGTAATCCCGGCTCATGTATGGCCTGCGTCACATGGGAGCGCCACCCGCCCGGCTGGTGGATGCCCCCCCCCCCCCCATGTATGTGCCGCTGGTCACATGTGCACACCCCCGCCGCTTGTGCATGCGCCCGTGCCACATGTACGTGCTCCAGGTCATGTGCGCGCCCCCCACCCGGCTTGTGCATGCGCGGTTCCCCCCCCCCCCCCGCCCCCTCAAATGTACGTGCCGCGGTGTAACATGTGAATGCCCCCCACCCCCCCCCCCAAACCTTCATCTTCATACCCCTGCCCAACCTCTGAACGGAGACGTGCGGCCCGTCAAATGTGAGTGCCCCCTCTACATGTCCCGATCCGCAGACTCATGCCCCCCCCCCCCCCGCGCCAGAAGCGTGGACCGACGTGCCACTGTCCCTCGTGCTTTTGCCCCGCCTGACATGTGGACCCATGTGCCCTTGCACACCATATGGCTGCGCCCCCCACCCCCTTCCATGGGAATGCCGCATATGAAACGCCACCCCCCACCCCATGGGAATGCCGCGTACGAATCCCCCCCCCCCCTCCCCATGGAAATCCCGCGTACCTATCCGCCCCCTCCCAACCCATGGGAATGCCCTTCAAAACATATGGGGGCTCCCGCCCAAGACATGAATGACCCACAGGGATGGCCTAAACCCCCTCGCCCCTCATCCCTCCCTTGGCCCTCACACTCTCCCTCTGCCCACCCCCTTCTACTCTCTCGTCCTGCCCATGCCCTCTGTCTTCCATCCTCCAAAGCCAACAACCCACACCGCCCCCTTCACACACACACACACACACACACACACACACACACACACACACACACACACACACACAGAGAGAGAGAGAGAGAGGAGAGAGAGAGAGAGAGGAGAGAGAGAAGAGAGAGAGAGAGAGAGAGAGAGAGAGAGTGAGTGTGAGAGAGAGAGAGCCCCTCTATATACCCTCCCCCCCTCCACCCTCTCTCTCACATTGTCTCTCTCTCCACCTCGCTCATTGCGGCCACTGCCCTCCCCTTTCTCTGTCTTTCCTCTGCTCGCCCCCAGGCATACAGCCAAGTCTCCCAGGGCCGTGGGGGAAATAAAACCTCCACACAGAGAAAGCGGCAATACATGCCCTATCAAAAAAAATGCAGGAGTCACATGCTACATACTTATGAGCATCACAGAGCGACACACAGGTGCAATCAGGCAAATCCAGCAACAGTCGCGGTACGCTTGTGATGCCCACAGGTGCGATGAGAGCGGTACAGCAACGGGAGGGATGCGCTTGTTTAGGCCCACAGGTAAGGAAAAAGGTGCGGGTGCCTATCCCAGCGGTACAGGGATAAAAACCATAAGTTGGGAAAGATTTCAGCGCCAAATGCCCGAGTCCCGAAATTCCAACCTGGACCTTTGTACCTCCACAGGTCTACATCGGGTACAATGAGGGCAGTACAGCGATGGCAGGGACACGCTCGTTTGGGCCCACCTCAGGGGAGGAGCGCGCTGCTTCCAGGTACTTGTGCCACGTCTCCGCAAATTTGGAGTGGCTCGACTCGGTTGTGAGGTGCTCGGGGAGAAGCGGCAGGTCTGAATGCTGCAAGGGCCTCTTCCACCCCTGCCCGAAAGCCCTCCGGGCTCCCCAATCAACTTGCCGCAAGACGACAAGGAGAGAGTACGATGGAGAAAGGAAAGGGGGGGGGGGAGCGGGGGGGAGCGGCGGGAAGTCAGAGAACGAGGGGG
>KV908448.1:246075-258575 GCA_002005505.1 Botryococcus braunii
CTACCCAAGCTTTCGTAGGAAGGATTTTGATGAACTGATGGCGAAGTGTAAGGTCGAGGTGGCGCGCGATAACTACGATGTCGGCGATCATACGGATCTGATCATTAGTTCGATTGCCCAGTTTTATGTCGCTACTGTTAAATTTCTAAAGATAGGTGCTCTTGCTGCTTTTCGTCCTGTCTGGGCTACAAGTTATGCGCGAAAGGTTTTTATGACGGAGGTTGCTCGTGATCCTGCGGTGTCGCACAAGCTTCCGTCTAATGCGTTAGGCAAGCCGCCGGTGTTCACGGGAAATAACACTAGGCACTGGGTTGCTATTGTTAAGAATTATGTTGAGGCACAGGGAATCAACGATGACCAGCAAAAGCTTCGCGTTGGCGTCTCATTTCTCTCCACAAGCATTCAGGGTCACTGGTCCTCGTATGTCGTAACCCATCCTTCCCCTACTTTCGAAGATTTTCAGCAATTCCTGTTTGATTTTTATGACAAGAATGTAGGGGTGACGGAGGCCCGCCGCCACTGGCAGGGGGTTCGGCAAGGCTCGAGGTCTGTTCAAGAGTATGCCTTGGAGTTTAACTCCGCTCTTGCCGACCTGAATTCCATGCCTGGTGGGGAGGTCACGGAGAATGAGAAGGTTACGAATTTTCTGAATGGGTTGCGTGCATCGTTGCATTCTCAGTGTCGAATTAATCACAAAACTGGCCGTGCTTTTGATTCGTATATGGAGCTCTACCAGATCGCTCATGGGCTCGATGATACTGTCGGTGAAGGGTCTCGTTCGCGCGGTCCCGATATGTTTGCTTCGAATCACCATGCTTATCGTGGGTTTGGTCGTTTCGATCGTGGGTTTGGTCGTCCGCGCGGTGTGTTTAAGGCTCGTGGGTTTCGTGCTCGTGGTCGCGGTTTTGATCGCGGTGATCGCTCGCATCATCGCCATGTCCCAGGTTTTCATCATGGGTCTTTTCCATCCCACTCCATGCCGCTCACTTGTTATGGGTGTGGCCTCCCTGGCCACAAACAGTCCGAGTGCCCTATGACTCCCCGGTTCTCGCAAGGATCTGCGCAGGTACCCCAAGCCCCAGCACATCACGCCGGTCCCCCAAATTCTGGTCGCGGCAATGCACCGAGTGGGCGTGGATCCTCTCGAGGGCGTGGACGCTTTGGTTGGTATGAAGACTTATCTTTCTCAACACTTGTGGCTGCTCATGTTTGTTTGGAATGGGGACCTGGAATTGAAATCCTTGTTTGTGAAGATATACCCCAAGTGAACCTGCAAGATGGTCATGTGTATGCGTTTGTGCTTAAGCCCGAAAAAGCCCATGAAGTGCTCTCCGAGTATACTGCCCTGAAGAAGCATGCCCGTCAGATTGGCGCTTATTTTGTTTTGCCCAAACGAGTTGCTAAGGCAGTAAGTGTTGTTCCCCTTTTAAAAGGTAAAGAGAGAATTATGGAGGGGAGGCGCAACGAAAGTGTAGCTTTGAAAAGTGCGCATGGGGAAGAAAAAATTGTGGCCCCATGGTCTTTTGAAGTGTGGTATGACAAGAAGAGGCCCAGCATATCAATGGTGAGAAAAGAACACCCCGAAGCGCACATGGTCTTGCGCGGTATCGTTGCAGGGGCAACCGCTGATTGTGCAGTTGATACCGGGGGAGAACTCTCATTTATCTCGGCAGAATTTCTGAAGAAAGTGAACATAACCCCGCAACAAGTGGATGAATTGGAAGTGAAAGTGGCCACGGGTGACATTGCAAAAGTGGTGCATCAAGTGAAGTTGAGAACAGTTTTCAAGTCTTTGCCTTTTGTGCATACTTACTATGTGCTACCAAAACTGGCTGGTGACTGTGATGTCTTGTTGGGCATGGATTTCCTTGAGCGTTATAAGGCCAAGATTGATGTAGCGGAAGATACGTGTACATTTTGGAACAGAGGGCGAGGCGTGATTGTTAAGTCCATTTCTGCTACTGCTAAGAGCGCTAGAAAGAAGTCCCCTGTCATCTCTGCGAGGCATTTGGCGCGCTGTATGAAGCAAGGCTGTCAAGTGTTAATTAAACGTTTGTGGGCATGGTAAGCAAGAATGAAGGGCATGATAACGAGACACGCTCGGATGAGCAAGGGCATGAACATGTTGATAGGCAAGAGGGCAACGAAGCGCGTAACGAAGGGCATAGCGATTATGATCATGATGTTAAAGAGTTCGAACCTGCTTTTGGGCCTACAAACAAGGCCGATGTCCCTTCTGATAAAAGTGGATTGAATCACCCCATTTGTCAACATCTTCGTGCTGAGTTCAGTGATGTCTTTTCTGAGAAATTAGAAGGCCTACCTCCTGACAGACATCTGTTCCACACTATCCCATTGTATAGTGAACATGTTCCTCCATCCCGACCTGGTTACCGTTTAGCTTTGCCTGAGTTGCAAGAAGCACAGAGACAGGTTGCTGAACTTCTTGAGCAGGGATTGATTCAACCAAGTTGCAGTCCGTTTAGCAGCACTGTTCTGTTTGTGAAGAAAAAGGATGACACGTTGCGTATGGTTATCGACTATCGTGCGTTAAACCGCATTACTGTCCCTGATCGTTATCCTCTCCCGCGGATTGATGAGTTGCTTGATAAACTGCAAGGTGCTGTGTGCTTTACAAGTCTTGATTTACTCTCTGGCTATCACCAAATTCGCTTGCAAGAGAAAGATGTTCCCAAAACTGCTTTCCGTGTCCCTTTTGGCCATCATATGATGCCATGCATGAGTTCAAAGTTCTACCCTTCGGTTTGACAAATGGCCCCGCTACTTTTCAACGTATGATGAATCGCGTATTCCATGACTTTGTGGCTGAAGGCTTTGTGGTAGTGTACCTTGATGATGTTTTGATCTTCTCTAAAACCGAAGAAGAGCATAAAGAGCATTTGCAAAAAGTGTTCGAGCGCCTATGTAAAGAGAAATTGTTTGTGAAGCTAAAGAAGTGTTCTTTTTGTCAGCCTGAACTACGCTATCTTGGCTTTATTGTGGGGAAGCATGGAATCAAGATTGATCCGGATAAAGTCGCAGCAGTGATGAAGTGGGTCGTACCGACGACGGCCACTGAGGTACGACAGTTTTTGGGCCTCTGCAATTTTTCGCGGAAATTTGTACAAGGGTATAGCCAACTTGCTGCCCCGTTGAATCACTTATTGCGCAAAGGTGTCCCTTGGCTGTGGACTGATGCATGTCAAAAAGCCTTTGATGGGTTGAAGTGGGCCATCACAAATGCCCCAGTGTTGGCAATCCCTGATCTCTCCCCGAATGCGCCTAAGTTTCGGGTCGTGTGTGATGCCTCAAAGAATGGTGTTGGTGCTGTGCTTGAGCAAAATGGACGCCCATGTGCCTATATGAGCCGGAAATTTTCTGATGCTGAGAGAAATTATCATGTCACCGAGCAAGAGTTGGCTGCAGTGTGTATGGCATTGACTGATTGGCGATGTTATCTCCTTGGGGAACCCTTTGAAGTGGTCACTGATCATGCAGCAAACACGTTTTTGCCGTCCCAATCGGTTTTGAGCCCTCGGCAAGCCAGGTGGTCGGAGTTGCTCCAGATGTACTCTATAGAGTGGAAGTATGAGCCCGGTCGTTCTAATGTTGCGGACCCTTTGAATAGGAATCCAGCGTTCGCAGTTAGTTCTTTGGTGCACACTCCTAGGGGCTCTGTTCAGCTTAGAGCCGCGATGGGGGGCGCCGGCGCGGCATAGGTCATCGTATTAGGTGTGCTGTACTTACGCGCAAGGGGGCGCGTTCCACTGGAGGCGGTACGGCCCCGTCATTAGGTGGGGTGGTCCCTGGAGCAGCAAGTGACTCGGGCGACGCGTGCCCGGATGGGTTCACCATGTGGTACCCCGAGGGGGAAGACTGGTTGCACCGCATACGGACCGCGTACGAGAAGGATCATCTTCTAAGGGATGGGCGTAAAAGACAAAGAGCGAAGTTGGTCGCTAAAGATGGTTACTGGTTCCGTGGAAAAGCAATGTATGTTCCCGAAATGGCAGATGGTAAAGATAAAGAGCTCAAAGAAGCCATTCTCAAAGAAAACCATGAAGTGCCACAGGCAGGCCATGTGGGCCGGACTAAAATGTTGGAGAAAATACAACGGTATTTTTGGTGGCCGAAGCTGAGGGAAGGTGTTGAAGATTTTCTTCGCGTTTGCGATGCGTGCCAGCGCAACAAGGTGGATACCTCACTGCCAGCTGGTCTGCTGCAGCCTCTACCAATTCCTTCACGAAGGTGGGAAAGCATCTCCATGGATTTTATTACCGACTTACCCAAAACGGTGAACGGGAATGATGCTATCCTTGTGGTTGTGGACAGACTGTCTAAATATTCGCATTTCATCCCAACAACTGATCAGCTGAAGGTCTTACTGATGTGTTTGTGGATCGTGTGTTTAAGCTGCACGGTATGCCTAAGGAGGTGTTGACTGATCGCGGAACGGTGTTCACGAGTGCCTTCACTAAAGCGTTGTTTAAAATTTTGGGCACGAGGTCTGTCTTTTCAACGGCTTATCATCCACAGACTGATGGCCAAACTGAGCGTGTGAATCGCATTGTGGAAGACATGTTGCGGCATTATGTTAGTCCTACACAACATGATTGGGATGTGCATGTGCCAGCCGCACAATTCGCTTATAACAATGCTTATCAAGAATCCGTTCGCACAACTCCATTCCGGTTGGTGTATGGGGAGGATCCTATTGAGCCGTTTGCAGTGATTTCTGGGACCACTTTCCCGTCGGCTAAAAGATTTGCTATAAAGTTGCAAGATGATCTTGCGTTAGCGAAGCGCAACCTGATTGAGGCACAAGATAGGCAGCGCACTTCTGCTAACCAGGGGCGCAGACATGTTGAGTATGAAGTTGGGAAAGAAGTACTCTTGTCCACTAAGAATATTCGTTGGAAGCATCCTGGCACCAAGAAGTTTTTGCCTCGTTTCATTGGGCCATTCAAGATTTTGGCTAGGATTGGCGCTGTTGCATATAGGTTGGAGTTGCCTGATGAGTACACCATTCACAATGTGTTTCATGTGTCGCTGTTGAAGCCATATCATAAGGGTGTCAACGTGGCTCCCTCACCTCCGCCAGATTGGATTGATGGTGATTGGGAATACGAGGTGGAGTGCATTCTGATGCATCGAGAGAAGACGGCTGCGCACCATGCGCCGAAGAAAGAATATTTGGTAAAATGGAAAGGCTACGGGCCTGAGCGTAACTCATGGGAACCAGAAGCAGGATTAATAGAACATGCCAAAGAGGTTGTCCAGGAGTACTGGGGTGGTCGCGCTCTCAATGAGAAGGTTGGAACGAGGAAGCGCACGCAAGGTGTCGCGGCTGCAGGCAACGGTACTAAGAAGCGAAGTAATGCGCATGCCTCAGCAACTACGAATACTGCGCCTAAGAAGAGGCGGACTTAGACACGGAGAGGCGATCTTTTCCTGCACTTGTTTGTTGCGGGTACAGCATGGCTGCCCGCCGGGGGGAGGGAGAAGGGCTTAGCTGCTCCCGGCGTGTCACCCCGTTGTTATACAAGTGGGAAGTTCAGTACGGTGAGCTGTATAGCGCGCGCATGATGTTAAGTGTAGATCATCGATCCACTTTGAAGCCCGCCATGACAATTTCAAGCAATGAATGATGATGAACAAAGCTCACTGACGTACCCTGGCGTACCTCACCATTGGAGGCTCAGCAAATTTGTCGCCTAAGCTATATGTGTAAAAAAATATTGTTGCTTGAGTGTAGACGGCATGTACACTGCTTGAAGAACTCTTAGCTTACAGAGTCTTGCTCGTGATGACTGCTCTGATGTGAGCGAGGACGCTCCCATGAAGGGGAGGGGGAAGTTGTAACGGCAGGAAGCTGCCAGGTCCAATGCCAGGATTTCGGCCAGGAAGCTGCCGGGTCCTGAAATGAAGGCTCTGGAAAGTGGCACGCGTCTTGGCGTCGAAGGAAGTCCCGGTGCTGACCGGCTTGTAACAGATTGACCGGCTTGTAACAGATTCCGCTGAATGCTCTTACCTGACTGGTGTCTCGTCTCTCTCTCTCTTCCTTTGCCACCACACCTTGCCTCTTAGCTTAGGTTGACACGAGTAGGTAGTATGCAACTGCGAAACAACAACCCGTTCGGTAATTCAGTCAATTGCCCCTCACCAGGTGTGACAGCCTTTCTACTGTCTGTTAGGTCAAAGTTGTTTTAGATTTGCTTATAATCGCACAGGGAAAACAAGCTTGCTGCCGAAATCTCGGCCGAAGGACCCGAAACTACACTGATATACCTGAATACGGTTATGTTCGGCAAATCGAAACTTATAAACTTTGTAGGTCGTGTGGATGTGAAAGCAATTGCAGCTTTAACCTGGAAATTCTCTGTCGATTCAAGTCCCGCGCTCTACCAGGCACTTATCATAGACCGATCAAGGTTGCAATTTCGAGAACCACAGAGAATACTCACTTCCCAGCTTGATAAAACTGTATAGTTGATATCATCTGCTCAAATGTATGGCATTTGTATGAGTTATAGGATACCTTCACCCTATACACTCTTCTACAATCCTAAAATGACATCGCATCCTACAATACAAAAAAATCCTACAATCCTAGCACGGACCGCACCATATGGACATCGCAAGGCACAGGTAAGGAAAGGATGGCTTCCACATTTTCAAAGTCAGGCTTCATCTCCCCATTTCCGATTATGTGTCCCAGAACTTTAATGTGAGGATACATTTAGGAAGTTTGAGTTTAATGCCGTTGGAAGACAATTTGCCAAAAACAATATCAAGACGCATTACATGATCTTCCCATGTTTCAGAAAATATGTAAATGTCATCCAAATAAACAACAGTAAAGTCAGTTTGCCCAATGATATGATCCATTAAACGTTGGAAAGTACTTGATGCGTTGTTCAGGCCGAATGGCATACGCAGCCATTCATGATTGCGTGGGTGTCATAAGTCCCGTACGCTTCCTATCTGAGACATGCATTGGGACTTGCCAGGAGGCAGAGGCAATATCAAGAGAAGAGAAATATTTGGCTTTAGATATTCTTCTTAGCATAGCATCCATTACTGGCAGAGGGTAAGGATCATGGATAGTGACTTTATTCAAAGGACGAGAATCTATGCAGAGTCTGAGTGTGCCATCATGCTTTTTTACAATGACGGACGCAGATATCCAAGGGGTATCAGTTGGGTGTACAATGCCAAGAAGCAACATCTGGACTTCTTTTAACAAAAGTTCAATCTCCCTCTCGGAATACTGACACATAGCTCTCAATCGCGTGGGAGGAGCTGCATCATCATGCACAACGATACGGTGGGATATCTCCGGATTGGCAATCCGACCCAAATCAATTTGCCCAGTACTAAACAGACAGGAGCATGTAGACAAAAGATATTCAACATCAACTTTCATACTCACATATTCAGGCACAATTTTGGGTTTAGCAACAATTTCGGCTAAGCAAAGGTCTTCATTAAACAAGTCCAAATCCAATTTGCACAGAATGCATAGAGATTAATGACTGAGGGACAAGAGAGGGAGCTAGATCAGTAGCACCGTAGTACTATAGCTCATCTCTCAAAGCCACGGAAAATGGCAGAAGGACTGCATCGCACTTACAGCTTCGGATGACTTGCTGTAGCGGGTCATATGCCCATAAGTCCGGGGGCATGTGCTGCTGGGGGACATTATCCCTCCATATGCATTCAAATATAAGGTTCATGGATAGCTGCACCACATGTTAGTGTAACAACTATCTAACTAAATTGTGGTGAGGGTGAGTTTGCTGGTGTGAAACTTGACATCTACATTCTCATAGGGTCCATTGTGCCCAGCCTCTTCGTCAATCAGGGTCATTTTGGGTACACTGAGACACATCTTAGATCGTGCAGGTTTCAGTTGCGCATCATACATGAAGAAGAATGGAAAACCAATCAGATAATCAACAGTGCAGTTTTCCACTACCAAGAAAGACAAAGGATAGAACGCTTTACCAATCGCAATGCAAGCATTCAAGACTACTTGAAATGTTGTGGTTTCTGATTTCCATCAGCCAAATGAACATTGAAAGGCTTTATGTTATAAACCTTCATGTCAGTGCTAAATGAGTTGCTGTCAGCAAAGAATGCTTTCCTGGAGATCAAGTTTACATTGCGTACAGTATCTAAGTATGCAGCCCTTGTGTCAGCTTTAACCTTCCCGGATGTGTCACTCAGGTTAACTGCTACAGTTGGCATAGACGCAGTTGGGAATGAAATGGTGGCTGACTTCGCTGCAGCCGCTTGAAGATACGTGAGCTGCGAGTTGTCATCCTGCGTTGGGACAAATACTTGCCAAGATGGAGAGAGTAACAAAAACACAGGAATTTCATCCAAATCTCCACGATTGACGGGTGCCGCAGCGCAGGATTCTCGGCTCGGGCAGTTTATTACCTGTGCACGAGCTGCATCACAGTCAGTGTCTCTCTCCCCTCCCCCCTTGGACTGAATGGGCTGAGAATGTATAGAACAATTGAGGGGTATGCCCACTTCTTCAGCCATGTTCATGAGAGCAGCAGTGAGATTGACCATGGATGTAACGGCAGGAAGGTGCCAGGTCCTGAAATGTGTAAGATTTCGAGTTGGAACGTTCTTCCGGGTTCGGTCGATGGCTCTAGAAGGTGGCACGCGTCTTGGCGTCGAGGGTTAAGTCCCGGTGCTGGCCGGCTTGTAACAGGTTTCGCTGAAGGCTCTAACCGGACTGGTGTCTCGTCGTTCTCTCTCTCTTCCTTTGCCATTTCAAGTGGTATCGGCGAGTAAAGCAAGGTTTTGCTAATCTACCTGTTGGGTAAAATGTCGGCAGCTACTTTCACCACGTTGGTTATGTCGTACTGTTAGAAGTTTGAGGCGGCCCACGATATTGACTAGCTTGATGCGCTAGATCTCACGCTTGGTAGTGACTACTCAAGGTTTCATAGGAAGGATTTTGATGAACTGATGGCGAAGTGTAAGGTCGAGGTGGCGTGCGATAACGACGATGTTGGCGATCATACCGATCTAATCATCAGTTCGATTGCCAAGTTTTTTGTCGCTACTGTTAATTACTAAAAATAGGTGCTCTTGCTGCTTCTTGCCAAGGTACGCTGTCAGCAATTATACATTGCCCTCTCGCGGGACATACTATTAGAGTAGACGAACCATTCCTTGTTGTTATCCCGTGATATCGATAGTGCATGTATGCCACAACAGCAGCTGCGGTGAACACAGGCGGAGCAAAATTGGGCCATAGGATCATGTGGTCCAAACATGCCAAGTCAGGCAGGTAGCAAAAGCACAGTAGGTATGAGAAGGAACAACATCCTTGACATTACGGCATATACCAGCATACTGCGCAGAGCAATTTATGTCTAATATGGAACCGTACCAAGGATTCACCACCTCCCCCTTAGGCCCTGTATGTACGTATGTGCCTAAATAAGTCCTTATGTCCTGCATCGGTGACACTTGCAACACTCTGTATGAACAGGTCTGGACACTGCAGTGCTGTCATCTGCTGTACAAATGGTGGAGAGGATCTCTTACAAGTATCAGGGACTCTTGAAAAGGATCACAGCTGTCTTGGGAGTAGTCCTACAAGCGACTGGCGTGACTGTTTGATCAACAACGGTTGTTTCTAGGCGTCTGCATTGCTGCGCATGTGCACTTTTTTATCATCTTAGGCCTGCAAATCTCAGGTGCTTAACCCCCCACTTGTATTAGCGGTACATGTTGAAGCATTGAAAGCCTTGATCTGGTGTGTTCAGGCAGACGATTATACCACCGAGGAGCTACACAATTTCAGAGAGTGTCGTCAAGGCCGTCTCAGATAGTGGTATCTGCATTTACCAGTTTGATGAGAATGCCCTTGACCGGGCAGGTAAGGACCGTTTAGTTCATGCCCTTCAACAGGCCCCCGGGGGGGGGGGGTCGGGGATTATTACAAACTCCGACATGAATTGCAGCATTGTACCATGGCATTGTATCATCAGCATCCTGCTTCAAGGTGCACCTGGATATGTAAATATCAGTTTTTGCCATCATTGAAGAATGGTATCAATATATTGATGGTACTAGGTAATATTGATTTTCATTGAGTCACTGTACATGTACTATAATAGTTACAGTATAAGTCCGCATCCTGACATTACTGTGAGATATGTTTTTTTAAGTGTTCATGAGTGAGTACTGGGCCAATTGATTGGCACAGTATTTCTGCTGGAAGGTAACTCCACGAGGTGCAAACCTCGACTGCACCCCTGAAGCTTTTGTTGTTTCTGTGAGAAGCGACTTTTAACACGCATCATTGAAATGTGCCCCCCAATGAAATCACATGTGATGCCGACATGTTAAGATGTTAAAGTCCCGGAAGTTTGATTCAGGTTGGAGACAGGATCAACAGATTTTTGCGGTCATGGGCAGCCAGCAGTATCACGACGTTCATGGGAGGTGCGTAGTGACAGTCCAACCGCAATTTTGCCCACGGCCCCGCACTTAAAATCTTTCTTGGATTATTTGTGTTCATTGCTTTGAATCAGGTATGAAGCATTCTGTGGCGTTATCCCCATTTAACCTTTCATCAAATTCTGATTATTGACATGAATTGTTGGCGGGTAAACGTCTGTAGCTGTAGCTGACTAGGGTACATAGCAAAGCCATGCATGTACTTTAGATATTAAGAGATTCACTCAACATTCCCTTCATATGCCGCTGATGTTCTGCAGTTTTGTTAATGAAATAGAAATCTGTGCGCCTTAGCAGTTCAGCAATCTATTTCCAGTCCAAATTTTGAATTTGAAAGCAAGTTGGTCTTCTGATGGTACGTTGCATCGTTTCCAGACAGTTGTAACAGTTTTTTTGGGGAGAAAAGAGTCATATTTACTTGCACAGGAAGTGAAAGTAATTACGTCTTCCTGAGCTCCACGAGCTATAGGATAGAAAAGAGTGTGGGTTGAAAAAAAAGGATTTAAAAGATATCTACGTTTTAAAGATCTAAAGGATTACATGGCAAGGCACCTTCATAGCATGGCCCATCATCCTGTTAGCATTCTTTCAATAAGAGACACCCGCCTCGCAACGTTAGGGCGACTTCCACAGAGCCACAGACTGGCACTTTGACAGAACAAGAAAACGGACTGTCTAGCTATAGCGGGCTGAGCTTGCCATTCTGAATTGCTGAATTGGATCCGGATTGCCATATTAATTGTAGCAGCTGCTTAGTAGGGACTTGTCTGGCAGTAAACACCATGAGATTGCGTCATTCGTCACTCAACTGGCGTATGTACCTTTAACATGTACAGCAATGTATTCATAGGCATTCATGGCATTGCAAGGGATCTTCCCTGCATCCGCTGCTCGAAGGGAAGCGAGTGATACGGTGGGTGTGAATGGCAGGGTTTGGCCAGTCAGGAAGTAGACATGGGGGCAGCTGGAGATTTGGAGCCGCATGAACTCCGATGTTATGCCCCTAAGGTCCCTCCTAATGGAGACTGCAACAGCAGAGGGGTTAATGAAGGCTGCTGAGGAGCGCTTCCACCGATACCGCCAAAAGAGACTGGAGCATTATGCCCTAGGATGTAGCATTTCCTAGGGTATAATGCTCTAGTGGTCCTTGGCATTGCTCGATGACTTGCCTTGTGATCAGGATTCGAAGTATGACCTCGCTCAGGTAGCTCGCTCGGTTGCCCGACTACGCGTCAGAGGCAGAGGCAGAGTCTATAATTAGACTCACCCTGAGTTTAAGAGTGGGCATACGGATCATTCATGTAACATCTCTTCCGTGGACTCGTGAACTTGTCTCATTCTGAAACCTCTTCCGCTTTGCTGTATTCCTACAAAGGACGAGGCCCCCCGCAGCCGGGGACGCCCCAGGGAGGCACCAGCCAGCAGGAGGGATGCTTGCTTTGGCGTTATTCTGGGTACGGTTGTTCTGTGGTGGTTGGGTTTATTGTGGGTATCTTGGCTATGTAGGTATCTGATACGAATGGTTTTGCTGTCAGTGCGAATCCCGTTGTATCGTGCATGCATCGTCGAAAACACCGATAAGATGGATTACCGGATGCAAATGGCTACCGTACAACTACTTGGAGCCGAGCACGAACACAAACCATTGACCATTGAATTTGTACCGGTGACGTTTTTCACATGTACATACCACATAAGTGAAATTTCTCTAGCTTAGATATTCTCCACTGCCCCCCCCCCCCTTGGGGGGGGAGTAGGGCGCTCATTTACATTAGGCTTGGTCTAGATCTGAACTCACCTGCCTAGGATATGAGGGTGAGTACAAGCAAGTATACTGACCGCACCCTCCCTGACCCTGTCCCTATTACTCATTCGCGCATCCCCCATCTTCATCCCGACCGCAATGGTAACACTACGTTAATTAAACTTGGCTCCAGCATCCCCTCATCCCTTTCCTCTATACCTTGAGGCCTATACCTCAAGCTTGGCGCCTGTTATCAATTCCTTCA
>KV908448.1:263575-266286 GCA_002005505.1 Botryococcus braunii
TCACTCACTCACTCACTCACTCACTCTCACACTCACTCACTCACTCACTCACTCTCACACTCACTCACTCTCACACTCACACTCACACACACTCACTCACTCACTCACACACTCACACTCACTCACTCTCTCTCTCTCTCTCTCTCTCTCTCTCTCTCTCTCTCTCTCTCTCTCTCTCTCTCTCTCTCTCTCTCTCTGTCTCTGTCTCTGTGTGTGTGTGTGTGTGTGTCTCTCACGCACGCATTCATGCATGCACGCAGATGCCAGGCCTTAGCAGTGGGGCATTTGCAGCGCGTAAGGTGTAGGCATCCCCCCACACTGCGTGCGTGCGCGTGTGTGTGCGTGCGTGTGTGTGCGCGTGTGTGTGCGCGTGTGTGGGCGCGTGTGTGGGCGCGTGTGTGTGCGAGCGCCTGTGTGTGTGTGTGTGTGTACGCACGTGCGTGCATGTGTGTGTGTGTGGGGGGGGGGGTGGGTATGTTTGGTGAGCAACAAAGTTATTTGTGCGGCAGGGTGCTCAGCATAAACCCCCTATTCAGCAATGTGTTTGGAGTGGTGCAGTGCGGACAAGAAGGTGTGGGAAAGACAACCTTCATCCACAACCTAAAAGCGAGTTACGGTGTTGAGTCTGACCAGTGCGTAAAGGAGAGCAACATCTTCTCACAGCCAAGGCATGGGGTGACTAGGAGTCATTCCAGCGGCAAGCGCATCACCCACTTTCTTCAGGTCAATAGACGAGCTCTCACCGTGTCTCACTTCGTTCAGTACAGTGAAACCCATACTGCATCGCTTTGTTTCGTCTAGTGTTTCTCATGTGAGAAACCCTAGTGTTTGCATGACCTACTCAACTTATGCAAGCACTAGTGTATTCATGATCCTCGTAGACATGTACGATGTGAGCTGCTTGCGTCCTCAGCTTCAGGTTGGATTCTAAGTTCCGCCAAAGCAAACCACATGTGCCTACCAGCTGCATATGAATTGGAAATGATAAGGTGATTTGGAAAAGATAAGGTTGGGATGATGTAGTGTAGATTGGCTAAAAGATTAATCTATATTACAAGGTAATCTATAGTATAGAATGGCTGGCTGGCTGGTAAGACTTTAGTTTAATAATTTGCGGCCATTTATATTGAAGTGAAAGGACATGCTTGTTCTCCAGGACTCCCAGGGCTTCAATACCGTGGAGGGAGCAAAATTTCTTGTAGATGGCATAGAGGCCCTGAAACTGCAGTACTGCTGTATGGAAGAAGATCCGAAACGCAGTCAAGCCATGCATCGCCTCGAGGACCCAAGAGTGCATGTCTGCCTCTACTTTCTCTCCCCGTGGGGTTCCGCCATTGACATCCCGGTCATGGAGAGCTTGTCCCGGGTAGCCCCGATCATCCCAGTCATCGCCAAGGTACGCTGTCAGCAATTATACATTGCCCTCTCGCGGGACATACTATTGGAGTAGACGAACCATTCCTTGTTGTTATCCCGCGATATTGATAGTGCATGTATGCCACAACAGCAGCTGCGGTGAACACAGGCGGAGCAAAATTGGGCCATAGGATCTTGTGGTCCAAACATGCCAGGTCAGGCAGGTAGCAAAAGCACAGTAGGTATGACGAGGAACCACATCCTTGACATTCCGGCATTACCAGCATACTGCGCTGAGCAATTCATGTCTAATAAGGAACCGTACCAAAGATACAACACCTCCCCCTTAGGCCCTGTGTGTACGTATGTGCCTAAATAAGTCCTTATGTCCTGCATCGGTGACACCTGTAGTTTCTAGGCGTCTGCATTGCTGCGCATGTGCACTTTTCTATCATCCTAGGCCTACTGCAAATCTCAGGTGCTTTAACCCCCCACTTGTACTTAGCGGTACATTTTGAAGCATTGAAGGCCTTGATCTGGTGTGTTCAGGCGGACAGTTACACCAACGAGGAGCTACACAATTTCAGAGAAAAAGTTGTCAAGGCCGTCTCAGATAGTGGTATCTGCATTTACCCGTTCGATGAGAATGCCCTTGAACGGGCAGGTAAGGACCGTTTGGTTCATGCCCTTCAACAGGCCCCCCGGGGGGGGGGGGGGGGCATTATTACAAACTCTCTCCAACATGAATTGTAGCATTTGTACCACGGCATTGTATCATCAGCATCCTGCTTCAAGGTGCACCTGGATATGTAAATATAAGTTTTTGCTATCATTGAAGAATGATATCAATATATTGATGGTACTAGTTAATATTGATTTTCATTGAGTCACTGTACATGTACTATAATAGTTACAGTAAAGTCCGCATCCTGACATTACTGTGAGATATGTTTTTTTAAGTGTTCATGAGTGAGTACTGCGCCAATTGATTGGCACAGTATTTCTGCTGGAAGGTAACTCCACGAGGTGCAAACCTCGACTGCACCCCTGAAGCTTTTGTTGTTTCTGTGAGAAGCGACTTTTAACATTCATCATTGAAATGTGCCACCCGATGAAATCACATGTGATGCCGACATGTTAAGATGTTAAAGTCCCGGAAGTTTGATTCAGGTTGGAGTCAGAATCAACAGATTTTTGCGGTCATGGGCAGCCAGCAGTATCACGACGTGCATGGGAGGTGCGTAGGGACAGTCCAACCGTAATTTTGCCCATGGCCCCGCACTTGAGATCTTTCTCGGATTATGTGTGTTCATTGCTTTGAATCGAGTATAAAGCATTCTGTGGCGTTATCTTAT
>KV908448.1:269685-324685 GCA_002005505.1 Botryococcus braunii
ACTTAACTTAGACTCTTCAGCTTAGTTTTGCATCGCCGTTTTCAATATGCTTGAGCTTTTGAAGCACCGGACGTACCAAACTGCGGTCTGAGCTTCTGTATACTATACCACGTGGATCCCCCGTGCGTAAAGGCGGCTAGCTCGATCTATACAGACGAGCAGTTCGAAGGTCGTCAATGGCTCTATATTTGGAACGTGATCTTTAAAGCTGTGTGAACAAATTTAAAAATGGCGGAAACAAAGGCCCCGTTGAGTTTTGCAGCCGTTGCTGAGAAGAAGGCGGAAAAGCCAAGTTTGCGATGTGTGCAGTTGGATGGACATGTGGTTTTGAAGATCACGAAGCATTGCAGAGACAACATGCCCAATCCAGTTTCAGGGCAACTTTTGGGTCTTGACGTTGGACCAACATTGGAAGTCACGGACTGCTTTCCTTTTCTGGTATTGGCACCTTTAAGTATCTTTCCTGCCTGTTCAACGTCTGTAACCTGTTGTATGTTAACTCTTTAGTGGTGTCGCGTTTTCATCCTGCTTGGCTTTAGGCCTTGCACCTCGTGGGCCTCTTGCAGCCGGTAAAACCTCTTGACCACCTCACAACCCTTGCAGGCAAGAGGAAACGAAGAGGATGAGTCTGCAGAAGACAGTGCAGCATATCAGCTGGACATGATGCGCTGCCTGCGAGAAGTGAATGTGGACAACAACACAGTTGGCTGGTAAGCTCAAAGGCTCTGCTGCATAAATGCAACTAAAACTCCCTGTTTGGGATAAAGGCCATTCTTGGTGAATAAGGTGTCCATGAAATTGCATTACCATGGTGTCATTGGTGTTATGGAAAAAGGTAGGTAGCTTTTTGTCGAGGATGGTGCCATGCATGAAGGTAGGTAGCCTTTTGTCGAGCAAAACAGGGCCCATGAACTAGCAGCTATTTGGAACATTTCCAGATACGGTGGATATTCTGAAAGGGATTGTTTCTTGACAGTGTATAGTGGATCACCTGATATTGCCCAGTGTCTGACATCATTCTCGATGGTCGAGAAGGCCTTGCCTTTCATTACAGCTATTGGGGAAGCTCAGGAAAGAAATGACCTGAGTGTCTTGCCATACGTTATCTGGAACTTAAGCCATTGTGTCCATCTGTGCCTCACTTGTACCTCGCTTTGGTGGGGCCCAACACCAGGAGACGGCCATGTGGGGGAGTTGGACTATCATGAGGCATGAGAAGCTTGCTTTGACATCATTCTTCCCTGTGGTCTGGGTGGGGCTGCAGGTACCAGTCCACAATGATGGGATCCTACCAGACGCTGGACTTGATAGAGACCTTCATGAACTACCACGAGAGCATCCGACAATGCATATGCATAGTCTATGACCCGCAGCACTCCTCCCTGTCGGGGATGGCCATCAAAGCTGTGAAGCTTCGGGACAGCTTCATAGGCGTGTACAAGCAGGGGGGCGCCGCCAACCTTACGTCAGAGAAGCTCAAGGCCGCCAATGTTTCCTGGCAGGATGTTTTCGAGGAGATCCCTGTCCACATCCACAACTCCGTGCTCGCGTCCGCACTCATGCTGCAGATAGAACCTCAGACCTTTGCCACACAAGTACGTTTACGCAGTCCTCCTGCAGCGTTTAAAGCCCGCGCCCGGAACATTCCTCCATATCTCCACTATTTTATACTCAAAACCTCGGCATTTTCCTATTTTCAACCCCGCGCAGGGGTTGGGTTGGGGGGGGGGGGCGGGCCTGGGGCAGTGTATGTAGATTTGTCTCATCCTCTTTAGACTTTTCTTGTGTTCATAGTTCCATGGCAACTGTTGTGGATGTTGTGAGAGGCATTATTTTCCGTGGTTGAGCGGGCGTTCTTCGCGCGCGCGCGTGTGTGTGTGTGTGTGTGTGTGTGTGTGTGTGTGTGTGTGTGTGTGTGTGTGTGTGTGTGTGTGTGTGTGTGCACGCGCGCGTCTGTGCGTGCGTTCGTGCACGGCTGGCAGTACTCGGATTCAAATGTGCAGTGTAGCTGAGGGGACAGGGGGGTCTGAGGGAACTTTGCAGAGCAATGTGTGAGGAAGGGTAGTGGACGGATGCAGGGGGATTTCGACCGCCTGGGCTTGAATGCAACGCCCATGGTAGAAAAGAGTGTGGAGTTCTTGAACGACTGCCTGGAGGAGGTCCTGGTGGAGCAGCAGAAGGTGTCGTACCACCACCGCAATGTGGCCCGCCAGCAGCAGCAGCTGGCTCAGTGGCAACAGAAGCGCCGCCAGGAAAACAACCAGCGCAGGTTCTCCCTCCTTCCCCAACCCCCCTGCCCCTCCCTCATGACACCCCCCCCCCCAACTCTCTCTCTCTCTCTCTCTCTCTCTCTCTCTCTCTCTCTCTCTCTCTCTCTCTCTCTCTCTCTCTCTCTCTCTCTCTCTCTCTCTCTCTCTCTCTCCATGCTGTATCTCCCAATTTTCCCCTTCCCCTTGTCCTCCACGCAATCACCCCCTGCTGCATCTGACCCCTTGGTCATCGCTGATCTACCCCTTTTTTGGATTTGACATGGGCCCTTGAGCGGGGTGTCTTCCGCGTTGCATCATGGGAGCGCTCCAGTCATGTTTGCAGGGAGCTCGGAATATCAGGACATGGGAGCATGAGCATGAAAGACGTAGGGGTTTCTGAAACCTGGGCATTTGAAAGGTGAATATGAGCATTTGCAAATGCAGACAAGCGCATCGATTCATTGTGGCGGGTAATATGTAAAACTTAGTCATTCATTCATTGGAAGTGGGCAAAAGGACGGGGATGCTGGTGGTGATGGACACCCTGCTGCACCAAAAGAAAAGGGGAGGGAGGTGGTGCCGTGGTCAAAGGAGTTGGGAGTGACGGGAAGTGACGTTTGGGGGCACCAGGAGAGATGGTGGCACAGGTTGGAAGGTGCGGTACAGATGGCTTGGGGCTGGCACAGAGCTGGAAGTTGCGGTACAGATGGCTTGGGGTTGGCATGGGGTTGCAGGCTGGCTGGTGAGGAGCCGTTGCCTGAAGAGGATCCCATCCTGTTCAAGCCCATCATCGAGCCGAGCCCCTTGGAGGGGTACCTGATCACAAACCAAATCAACAACTACTGCGACCAGCTGGTGTCTTCCGCAGCCCAGTCCTTGGAGAAACTGTACCTCAGTGAGGGCTTCCAAAAGCCTCGTGCTGGCATCTAGTGGCTGGCACGGCCCCACACTTAATGCTGCACGTCCCAGGATAAGCTGTACTGCAGAGAGGGTTTCCAGAAGCCTTGTGCCAGAATCTAGAGGGTTGTACCACCTTGCCGTTGTGCAGCCCCATCTTTGGAGGAGCTGTACCTCATGTAGGGTAGGGGTTTCAGGGGATTTAGGCTTCCAGAACCCTCTTACCCAGCATCCAGATGATTGTATCAAACCTCGCATTGTGCTGCACAGTCCCTGGGAAAGCTGTACCTCAGAGGATTTCCAGAAGACTCTTGCCAGCATCTAGAGGATTCTACCCCCCTGGCATTGTGCTGCTCAGTCATTGGACAAGCAGTACCTCATGGAGGGGTTTTGGATGTCTTGGGCTGGCATGCTGGGGCCTCTACACCCCCTGCCTTGCAGAAGCTGTGCCTATGCGAGGATTTTCTTGGATGTAATATTGCTTCCTTACTGCCTTCCTTCAGAAGCTCTTGACTGCTTCTACACAGGTGTGAGCCGCCAGTCAGGGAGTTATCGTTTGTGGCCAGGGTCTGCATTTGTGGATAGGATCTGCATTCGTGGATGGGATTTGTTCCGTCCTAGTACGGGTATACTTCGTTTCCCTGGTTTGAGGGAAGCTTCAGTGGGTGGAATGTCTCGGGGTTATTGTGGTCCTGAAGTTGATGATGCAGTTGGGAATGGGAATGCTCAGGGCGTTGTCTTGCAGTGTTAAGCGGGCCCTTATTTGTGTCGCTTGCTTCATTTGGGACACGGTTTACCCGACGCTGGGTCGTCGGTTGTTATGAGCGAGTTGCATTGTGGTGGGGTGGGGTTTACACGTCTCACAAGAGAGAGGGAGTTGATGTGTGTGTGTGTGTGTGTGTGTGTGTGTGTGTGTGTGTGTGTGTGTGTGTGTGTGTGTGTGTGTGCGTGTGTGTGTGTGTGTGTGTGTGTGTGTGTGTGTGTGTGTGTGTGTGTGTGTGTGTGTGTGTGTGTGTGTGTGTGTGTTGGGAGGGGGGGGTGGGTGGGTGGGGGGGGGGCAGGGTGTGAGTGTGTGGAGGGGAGGTGGGCAGTAGAGACGAGCAATCGGAAAATTCTTCTCAGGAACGATGAATATGTGGGGATTATGGTTTTGAGGGCGAGGGCATTTAGAGCGTGGAGTAGGTGGAGGCCGGCCGGGTGGGGGGTGTGTGAACATCTATTGGGGCCCGGTGGGTTGGGGGGGGGGGAGAGTTGTGGGCTCGACAGCTTGGCCTTTGCACGTGTGTTTGAAAGGAGCCGCACCCTCCGACAGAGTTTCATTCCCGAGGTGGGAACTTGATAAGAGACATGTTATCGGTTTGTGCAGTATTTAACAATTACGGACCTTATCAGCCAATGTAGTGGTGTACTTGAATACGTGTAACGGGATGTTCTGTAGAATGGCTACAGCTGGCAGAGGCGAAGTCTCCAATCTTTCTTAGGGGCTTTAGCACGTTCTGTTGCATGAAGACGAAGATAATGATGCAGGGTGCAGGGTTCACCCGAATGCCACGCATCCAAATGCCCTGTAGCAAACCTGCTGAGGTTCCATCATTTACCCCTGCGCAGCATGTGTGTGTGTGTGTGTGTGTGTGTGTGTGTGTGTGTGTGTGTGTGTGTGTGTGTGTGTGTGTGTGTGTGTGTGTGTGTGTGTGTGTGTGTGTGTGTCCGCACGCGTGAGATTCTGCGTTCTTGGCAAGTCGTATTCTAGATCTTGGGGTGGTGTTGAATGAACACCAGTTGGCAAGGTTCGCGTCTCTTTTTTGGCCAAGAAGGATTGTACAGGAGGACTGTGGTAGCCCATTGGCTTCGGACTGGGCGGTACGGAATGATCCCATTGAGCTCGGAATAGCCCATCGAGCTTATTGGTAGTGCGCCCATGTGGGCACGAAAGGTGTTCACGATGCATCCGTAACCATTGGGACTCTTATGACGTTACAGCCTGTGCGTGCGAGCGTGTATGTGTGTGTGTGTGTGTGTGTGTGTGTGTGTGTGTGTGTGTGTGTGTGTGTGTGTGTGTGTGTGTGTGTGTGTGTGTGTGTGTGTGTGGGTGTGTGTGTGTGTGTGTGTGCCTTTCGACATTTGCAATGTACTTGTTACTGCAACGTGGACCTAACATTGGAATAGCTTTCACACAATAAGATTGACTACAGATACTTCACACAAGGTTTTTGCAGAAAAGACGGATAAGCTGTTGACCTACTCCTGACAAAAGACAATAAAGGCAAGGAATATCTTTCACTTCACTCTAAAACTAGCATTTTTGACCAGGAAGTATGAGTACTGGCACACAAGTGCCAGCAGACAGTGCAAAAGAGCCGTCTACTTCTAGTTGCGTGGACATACAGCTGGAAAGCCTCTGAATTGAGGGCCAACGAACTTTACAGCATGACGGGGAAAAGGGCTCCGACTGCGGCTGTCGAGTTCATTCACGTGCACAATGACCTGGCAGCTCAGCCCTCAGCTGGGTTACCGATGGGGTTGCAACTTGCCAATTACAATTCAGCCTGAAACCCCAGGCTTTGAGAGTCTTGCGCGGACTCCTAGTCCTACGCAGTTCATCACACCTAGGTGAAGAAAGGAGACATTGGGGCGCAAGCTGCCTGCCCAGCAATTACTCTTGCTACAAGGGTTTACCCTTGCTAACGAGGTTAGAAGCTCCTGCCAGTCCTATCCCAACAGTAAGCGCGACAGAAATAGCACGACATCGGCACAAGCCTGGACCATACAAAACCTCACAGAGTCAGCCGATCCAGTTCAACATGATGTGCAGGCAGCTCAGCGGGTCACAGTGGTTCGCTATCCCCCTGCAACGGTATGCTTGACACATGAACTACATCGCAAATTCCATCAGCGTGTCAGTCACGCTGTCACAGTGTGACTGACAGCTCCATCAAAGCTGGGCTCAAGAGGCAAACGAGCAGGCCCCTGCTGCTTCCTTCAGATGACACTCCCGGAAGCGGCAACTCAATCGGTCCACGACTAACAACTGCTGATACTTCTGCAAAGTGGGGTCTCCCATGCCCCCTGTGATCTGGCACTTGGACCCACCTGCGGCTTACTTGTGCATCCTGACAACCCAGACATCCTAATCCTGAGCCTGCAAGCACATGGACTCAGCAGGCAACACTGTTTCTGACCACATTACGAAAGGTACTTGCCATCAAATCTGACTCTAAACTCCTGCGGCTTCTAAGGCAAGGAACACGCTCTAAAGTCCACATTAAACAAGCGACAAGAAAGCGAATCATTTTAAATTCAGAGCGTAGAACACGGGTGAAGGCTTTTGCTCCATGGGCATTGCGCTTCGAAGTCTATCAATAAGAAACTGGACCTTGGAACCAACGCACTCCTGGAAGATGCAACCCTAGTCCCAATAAATTGAGGACCTACTGGAAGGGTCTGGCACCCATCCCAGGGCAACACAACCCACGACAAGCAATCTTGCCTGCCTACACCCATGCTACTCAGTCCTTCACAAGAAACATCAAGGCATACAGCCACTGAAGTTGACAGCAGCAAACAAGGGTATTGATACACGCGCATGGCATGCTCCAAATGGTCGCCCACATGGGGACACACGAGCACCCACAACCTAATCCTGAAGCGCAGCTCAAATTTCCATCTTCACACAACCTGAGGGCACTGCTTCGAAGAACACTGCAAGCAAGAATCTGAGCATGAACAACGAAAAAGGGACACAGCAAACAGGGCATATAAAGGGGAGCAAAGCCTGGAAAACAAATCAAGGAGAGGCCCAGAGATGGCCCATTCCTACTGTTGCAATATTGTCATTTTCGCCTGGTACCTCCATGAGAACTGAGCGACATGCCCAAACAGGCACGCTCAGTTCCAAACCTCGGGGACAGGCACAGCCTGCGCGACAGCAACATATGCAAAGTAGCGGCTACAGCAAGTGCTGGATTGTTATACTGTGCCCGTCATACATCTGCTGACTGCCTCATGGAGTGCCTATCCGAGAATACAAAGCTCGACCCACTAATAATATCCGGCGGGCTTTCTGCATAGTACTCATGGCAGGGACTCATGAAGCTTACTTCCAGCTGGGCGCATTGCAAAACAGGTGGCTGGACCGACCATGCAGGGGCAAGCGGCTTCGCTGCCTTTTGCAAGGGAGCACCAACTCAGTTGCCGCAGACTGCGTGCAAAACCCATGACTGGGGAGCAGCACTGAGTACACAGCAGCTGCCTTAACTGCGTCCTTGAAAACGCAGCAGAGAGTAGATTCCTGAACCATCTAGATCGCAGTGGCACGTATGACCTAGCAGATCAGATACCTGCTGTCAGCGCGCCCTCAGTGCAAGGGCGAGTACATGATCGTGCAGGGGAGAGCCCATGATTGCCATCCGCATGCTCTGGAGATCCGGCCGGCCACTACCAATGATATTGCTGGAGCAACAAACCCAGGGCCAGAGTGAGATCAGCGCTCAACAGCCTCCTTCTTGGCAAGCGCGAGGTGTGAGGCTTTCAGGTGGTCCTTGTAAGACTCGATGCTCCCTTCCCACTTCTTGACGGTGCCATCCGCAACCTCCCAAATCTCATGCGCCACCTGGCCAATCAAGCGGAAATCGTGGCTCACCAGGACCAGTCCGCCATCCCATTCTGCCCAGCCCACAGAAAGTGTCTTAGACCCCTGGTTCAAAAAACTGACCACCCTTCATGCCAGCAAGCTGGAACAGCCCCCGGGGGGGGGGGTGGGGATAGGTGTTGGGGGGGGGGGCAGGGCAGGGCAGCCCAAACCCACAACAAGACAAAACAAAAATCTTCATCCCCAAGAGACAATCAGGAGCAAATCAACCCATTTAGTTACTGAGAGTAACGAGACCGGATCAAGTGACCTCCTCCACACACCCACACACACACACACACACACACACACACACACACACACACACACACACACACACACACACACACACACACACACACACACACACACACACAGAGGGACTGAGGGAGAGCAAGAGCATGCGCTCGGGAGGGAGAAGGGAGAGGGAGGGGGAGGGGGAAGGAGGGAGGAAGATTGTAGGCTATGACGACAGACTCGGTTTAGCTCGTTCCCCATCACAGAGCTTACCAAACGACATTGCAATGTGGCGGACTTCAGCCATAGCGGCCCGGAGTTGGTGCCTGTGTGGCCAGCTGACACAGAAAACAGAAACTAGACAACTGAAAGCAATGCCATGGAATACAACTGCATGCTCCCTTCACCTTCCCCCCCCCCCACCAACCACACGGGGGACAAGCAGACAAATGTACTAAGAAGAATGGAGAGGGCAAAGTGCATAACGGCGCTCCTTGCTGCAAGGCAGACGAAGGTGGGTTCCGGCATACCATTAATAGCAGCAGCCAGGGAGTCGATAGTCTCGATGTCCAAGTGATTTGTGGGCTCATCCAGGAGCATCATGTGGGGCGTCTTGTTGGCCAGCCAGGACATGACCACCCGCGAGCGCAGCCCATCGGACAGCTGCTCCATAGGCTGTGTCTGCATCTTGCCCGTAATGCCAAAGCGCCCCACGATGGACCGCATTTTCTCCAGCGTCGTTCCGGGGAATTCCTCCATCTGCACCGCACAGGGACAAACCCTAAATGTTCCTCAATTGCGTGTAGCCACCTGGGGCAAGACTGCAGAATGCAGGACAGAGGTGTAAAGCATATGCTTGAAGACTCCCTGTCTGTCAAGCACCCCTCCCTCTCATCCCCCCTCCCAAAGAAAAAACTCAAACAGGAAAAGGTTGAAATGAAAATATAGCAGAGAAACCTCGGAAATGGACCTTCACAATACCGTTGTTTTAGCAGACAATGCCCTCAGCCATACGGGATTGAGGTGTCCCCACAAAACCCGATAGGACACCCAAGCTTTCACTTGGAAACTTGATGTACTCACAAGAAAGAGAGCCCGCCTGGCTCCAAGCTACCACATCATGACAACCAATATCAATATCCAAAGCCTGCCACTCCCTGACAGTTAACTTGCCTTTCCATGCAGACCTTCCAACTCCAGTCTTGAGGTCCACAATCTATCATACCACTACCTGCGGATGCCCCCCCCCCCCCTCTTTTGCACATGTGTGCATGCACGCCTCCACAAACATGTGCGGCGTGCCGGTATGCGTGTGCGCCTGGCTATGTGTGCTTGTCTGTGTGTGTGGGTGGGTGGGTGGGTGGGGGTGGGGGTGGGGGTGGGGGTGGGTATGGGTGTGGGGGTGGGTGGGTGTGGGTGGGGGTGTGTGTGTGTGTGTGTGTGTGTGTGTGTGTGTGTGTGTGTGTGTGTGTGTGTGTGTGTGTGTGTGTGTGTGTGTGTGTGTGTGTGTGTGTGTGTGAGAGAGGGGGGGGGAGGAGAGAGAGAGAGAGAGAGAGAGAGAGAGAGAGAGAGAGAGAGAGAGAGAGAGAGAGAGAGAGAGAGAGAGAGAGAGAGAGAGAGAGAGAGAGAGAGAGAGAGAGAGAGAGAGAGAGAGAGAGACCGGACCGGGGGGGGGGGGGGAAGGGGGGAGGGGAGATCCACATCCCACCGCAAGTGCCCCAGAAGAGGGGCCCTCAAGCCAAGTGGAGAAGCGCTGAGAGGGCCTACCATATACTCTAAAGGTGTTTTGGCGGGGTCAAGGAGCTCCGTGAGATGCTGGTGGTAGGTGCCGATCTTCAAATGGTTGTGGCGTTTCACCATGCCATCCAGAGGCTCCAGCTGCCCAGTCATGAGCTTCAGCAGTGTTGACTTGCCAGCTCCATTGGGCCCTACCAGAGCCACACGGCTGTCCAGATCCACCCCGAAGTCCACCTGAAATTCCGGCAACCAAGTCAACACCCAGAAGGCACGTCTTCCCTGCATCCCTGGAAAAAGTCGCAAGGGTGCTCACCACAGACCAAACTTGCAACATCGCACCTGCAATCCATACTGCCCATCACACTCACGGCCACTTCTGAGCGGGGCTTTGGGAGGGCCAAGCATGTGCAAGCAGAAGCACATGCACGCGTGTGGTGCGTGTGTGTGTGTGTGTGTGCGCGCGCGCGAGCGCCCGCGCGAGCCCCCGCACGACAGGGAAGCGGCAGGCTGGAACGGAATATCAAGAGAATCATTCTCCGCACTGTGAAAAATGACACTAGCTCAAGCACAATGCCAACTCAACAGCACTGCAATCTCAAAATTCGCAATTGAAGTTTTCATCTTAACTATTGCCAAAGAGATGCTGATTAAGTATCCTTCAGCCGAATGATGCAGTCATAAAAAAGGGAACACTGCAGCGATGTGCACTTACATTACTGTACAGAACCTTGTCCTTTGAGTAGCCAAAGGTGACGTTGGAGAATTGCAGCACGGGGGGTGGCAGCTTCCCTACATTTGTGAAGGTGAGCTTCACCACATGGTCCCTCTCCACCTTCTCTGTCAGGCCCCCTCGCACCTACACAAGCCCCAGTCAATCCTCTGTAACAAGTTGAGGGTTGCAACTCTGTCCCCCCATCCGGGACCAGCCACTTATCTTCAATCACCACCATTTACCACCACCAAAAAAACACCACCCAGCAACCACTAATCTTCATGGGGTAATTCTATTCTCAGAGTTTACGATTGAGATACCTACCATGATTGCGGTTGGTTGCGACGCTTCCCTCCTATGTACTGTAGCAAAGTTGAATAGAAACCCCCCCCCCCCGCCCCCAACTCCGAATTCACCTGTAGCCGACAGGATTGCCCCGCCTCCCACCCACAATTCCCCACGTTCTCTCCCAGCCCCTCTCTCTCACCTGGTCACCTCTCTCCTTTCAAACTCTCCATATCACAAAAACCTTGGTCGGCGTCTGCACCGACCACACAGTCTCACAGTGTCAGCATCGAGTCACACTTGCAGGACCACATGTGTGCATGCGTGTCTGTCTGCTGGCAGGCGCCCCCCCCCCCCCCCTCTTCCTCCCTCCTTCCCTCTCTCTCCCACCCCCCCTCTTATAGGAAAGGCCCTGTCACGCTACTGTCTGTTGGATAGGCTTCACTCTTAAATATAAAAAGAGCATTAAGGACACAAAGTCCCGCATCTAGGGGTGACTGTTATGCCACATCGGGTACAGCAAAAAGAAAAATCTGCGGGCTACTTACCATCTTCTCAAGCGTCTTCTCCTTGGATTGTGCCTGGCGAGCCAGCTTTGCAGAGCCATGCCCAAATCTGGCAATGTACTCCTTCATGTCTGCGATCTGCTCCTGCTCCCACTTGTACTTCTTCATCTGGGCCTCTTCCAACTCGCCTCTTGTTTTGACATACGAATCGTAATTGCCTGCGCAGGAACCCCACAATATGTCATCAACAATCAACAACAGACTGAAGGGGTACGCTCTTTATATGTGGGGCCTTGACCCCCCGAAGACTACTTCCAATAACATTAGTCTGCTTTGGACGCAGCGGATCACCATCTGCACCTACGAAGGGCGATCTTAATCCTGTAGAAGCAAGCTTGGGCATAGCTCTCGCCCCTCTCCCCCCCCTCCCCCCAAACACACCACAGACGTGCACACACACACACGGAGGCACGCACGCACACGAACACTTGCACGCACACAGAGAGACAGAGAGACAGAGAGACAGAGAGACAGACAGACAGACAGACAGACAGACAGACAGACACAGACACACACAGACACACACACACACACACACACACACAGTCACATAAAAACTACCAACTCACATACTCAGCAAACGCTTGCCAATCAAATCTGGAAAAAAGTGTCCTGGGTCAGTTGTTCCTTCCCTGCACATGCTACTATGCACTAATGCCTGGAATTAAGGCAGCCATTTTACAAGCAATATTGTGCCAAGAACGCCTTTGAAGGGCACCAATGCCTAACGCCAAGCACTAAATCATATTCTGAGAATCTGGGTTTACCAGTGTAATTCTTCAGTTGTCTCTGATGCATGTGAATGATATTTGTGCACACGCCATTCATGAAATCCTGCGAATGTGACACCAAGAGCAGGATGCGCTTAAACTGCTTCAGCGTCTCCTCCAGCCAGACACAGGCCTCCAGATCCAAGTGATTGGTGGGCTCGTCCAAAATGAGGAACATAGGGTCCACAAATAGAGCACGGGCCAGGGCGATGCGCATTCTCCAACCCCCGCTAAACTCCCTGGTCTTCTTTGCTTGCATTGTCCTTGTAAAACCCAGCCCATGCAAAATCTGTGCAGCGCGGGCCTCTGTTGTAGCTGCATCTAGAGTCTCCAACCTGCCACATAAGCCATGGCAATTGTTGAAGGCACACAAAATTCCACTAGAAAGGAATCAAGATGGAACTCCATCCTTCATGGTCAAATGTCAATTGTTTGTGTATGTTCATTTTGTTGATAATGCACAAGCGGACCTCTTTGGGTTTGTGCGTGCACTTGCAGATACGTGCCCACATATGCGCAAGTGTCTGTGCAGACAGTTGCCATTGCTTGAGATGGGGGGTGTATGCACTGGCAGATGGATTGCTTATGCATGAACCCCAACACAGAGTCAAACTGGATACTTGTATGCGTGGAAAAAATTTGCGGGGTGCGACGGGAAAAGGTGGGGTACGAGGGGTGGGGAGCGGTAGTCTGACAATGGCACTATCACCAAGCTTCCACAATGACTGCTCCCATCCAAGGACACAGTAAGGGGTGGCTACCTTTCATAGATATCTTCCAAGAGCGCCTGGGATTCTGCATCATCTTTATCCAGCAACTTCTCAGCCTCTGCTTCCAGTTTAACTTTCAGGCTGTCAACACTCATGACTGCCTGAAGAGCTGTCTGATCAGAAGCTTCCATTTCCCGGTCCAAGAAATATATATCAATGTGCTCTGGCATGGGCACCTCTCTATTCCCCAGCGCTTTGAGGAGACTTGACTTGCCACATCCATTTGGTCCTATGAGCCCATAACGCCTGTGCACAACCTCCTGTAAGGATAAGGTAGGACAACGACTGCGCACAGCCTCCTGGAAGAAAAAGGAAGGAAAGCAATTGCACTTTTGGGAGCTGCTGGTGGGCATCAAAAGATCCCACGTGTATGCAGAAGGAAGCCCAGTTTTCAGTAAGTTCTTGTGTGCCCAGAGGAAGGGGACCACACCGAAAAGAAAGCCGACTTAACCCAGCGAGATGCATGACAATACGCCACAAAAACAACCTCACCTTCCAAAATTCAGCTCCAGCCTGGCATCAGCCAGTAGCTCATGGCCATGGAACAGTAACGTGAAAGAATCTATATGGATGTCTCGTGCCTGTGGATGGGAAGCTAAGACTCCAGTGCATGAGCGTTCATTCAAATCAACCTTTTCTTCTAAACCATTAATGAGTCCCTGTATATCGTTTGTACTGCTTGAAGGTGTAGCCTCTTCATCTTTCAGCTTGGAGCTGCTGCCTCCCACAGACTTCGCCTTTTTCAGAGCCTGCCGTTTCTTCTTAGAATCTGCACAAGCTCCAGAAAACCAAAAATCAAGTTGCCATCAAATGCCTTACACAGTTTGCGTGAAGAACTAACATATAGGACCTGCGACGTCAGGCAACCGACCACTCAAATGTAAAGGGCATATTACGCATTCACTTGGCAAGACTATCGATAGACACACCTGAGACCATTATAATAGATTGTGTCCAAAACCAAAAAGTTATTGATTCGACGCCTATAAAATGCCTTGTCACTGGTACCGGCCGCCCCGAGATCGCACAGACTGCGTTCTGTTTTTACAACCTGGGAGTTTACACAATGAAGTTTGCAGCTGGTACACTATCTAAAAGAGAGCCGGCCTGCTTGCGGAGCCACCACATACAAGTTTGATTCAGGTCGCCGCCCTCAGCCTCCTTTTGTGGTGTGGTGCCAAGCCGACGGTCACGTGTCCACGACCCTTGGAGGCGCTCAAGTCGGTTGTTGGATCTCGATTCGAGGCGGTTACTGCGGACTCCCAATGTCACGGGGCGGCCAAAACATGTTCTCACCAGCCTAGTCACATTGCGCCTACTGCAGGCGAGCCACGACGACTTGAACTTGAGCTGAAGCAAATATGGATGGATAGTGAGTTTAAAATCGGAATGTGTAACGCTATCTAATTATGATTCGCCAAAGTATGCTCAGCAGATTGATAAGAACCAGAGTCGGGGATCTTTTAGCCGCACACCTCCGTCAAAGCATCGTTTCGCGGGTAGGCGTCAAAGGTGCTCATACATGTGACAAACCTACACCAGAGACGGAGAACGCTCCCAGCGTCGCTTTTACAGAAAAACTGCAGAGAAAAACTGAAGAACAGCTGTTGTCTCTAATGCACCAACAGCAACCGGAGAAGTCTGCTAAGGAACAGCATGCAGTCAAGGTAATAAGTAGAGACAAGTCAACACTGGCACTCGTCGAATTGTAGGCCGATCTGTAGCATCACGCTAAATAAAATGTCAGGATGACCTGTGAAGTGAACCCCTACCCCTACACTTTCATCTGCAGGGCCACGCAGAGCACGGAGAGATTGGAGGGCCGGCAGGACCAGAGCCCACTCGGTTTGGTATGTCACACCTACCCTGCCATGCACACCAGAAAGGCCCTCCCAGGTCTCCTCTGAAGCCTCCCCCGATGTACCTGCAGGTGACTGGGAAAAGGCGGGACGTTGCACAGACTTTTGAGTTCAGATGGCTAGCAAGCTCGACGGTTGCGAGGATGAGGTATGCCACTTCAATTCCCGATCGCAACTCCTGTCCCTGACAGAGGCAAATTGAGACAACTTTGTGTACTGCATCATCGTCCTGACAACACTCTTGCTTCACAGCCACTCTCGACTGTCAACCTGAAATACTGTTATCTTGACTAGAGCTTGTCAACCACACTCTACTGATTTACCGCCATGCAAAGCCCCTTAACAAGTTGTCTTGTCTAATGCCTTACTCACACTCTCATCTTTTTAATCCTCCACAGAATACCAGCCACCATGAACACCATCCACCATGAGCGGCCTCTCAATCAATTGCACCTATTGCTGAGATTGAATCTTCAGTATTGTTGATAACCCTGACCGTATTGGTAACTTGCAGGGTACATGGGGTAGGGCTGAGCATAGCCAGGATATCCCCCATACCCTTGGCCACCATAGTATGCCCCGGCACCAGCAGCTGCTGCTGCAGGTGTGCTGCCAGCTGCAGCAACACTGCTTCCTGGAGTTGTGGTAGGAGCTGGGGGAGCAGCGCCTGCTGTTGAAGCTGCTGGAGTGGTTGCTGCAGAGCTTGCGTTTGCATGCTGACCATCTGCATACTTAGCTGACTTGGCTGCTGCCCCTGTTGCAGCTTCGCTGTGCACTTTCCTTTTCTTATCTCCTGCTTGTGCGGAGATGGCGCCAGTTAGTGCTGCACATGCCCCCTCTGCTTTTCTGACCTCCTGGACTGCTGCCACTTCATCAAGGTAGCCAAAGGCATGCTGCGCAAGACTGAGGGCTAACTCTTCGGCTTCCACAGCCTTGTCCTTTGGAACTGTGCTGCCCTTAAGAACAGCCTCTGCCTCTGCCAGAAGCGCTTGGACATGCTCCGCAGCACTTTGCCCGCCATATTGCTCAGCAAGATGCATGGCGCTTTCCCAGAGGACCCTGTTGTACGGGAAGACTTGCAGAGCATCCTTAATAACGCTGACTGCAGCTGGAGTGGTGCCTTCAGCAGCGTGACGAAACCTGGCATATTTGATGACAACAAAGGAGAACTGCTCCTCAGGGACAGGGCTTTGGCTCTTTAGATCATTGAGCAACGCTTCATATGCTTGTGATGCAGCCATAATGTCGCCCTGCAGGTGACCCATAGCTTGGTCAAATTTAAGGTGTGAGCGACGGCTATGGGGATGACATATGATTCACCCCACTTGATGGACTTTGAAGGTCTGAGCCCCAGAATCTACATCTCAAAGGGTTGGAGAAAAAATAACCCTTCCAGCATGCACAATACTTGCTCATTCTGGATGTAACAATACAAGTACTCTGGAATGCATCTGTGTCAACAGTAAGTACACAACTCAATCTTCGCAAGAGGTGACGGGCAAGTTTTTGGATACGGCCACGCACCTGGCGACGCTCAAAATTGGCTTTAGCGATGGTGGCTTCTATCGATCCTGGCGCGAGGCGCTGAAGAATTTCAGTGAAAGCTGTGCGGGCACCATCAGGGTCACCACTGGCCTCAAGGTAACGTGCAGCAAATAAAAAAATCTCAGGCCGCCGCTTGCAGTGGATCCGCTGAGCCCGATCCAATGCACGCGATGCTGATGGTAGACCCTCGGTCCCTTCCAGGTACCGGATGTATCGTTCCCAGAAAACTTATGCAAGGCCAGCAAGCACCCGCTCTTAATATACATGCGTGATTGGCAATTGCAATTAGAATGCATCTTTTAAACACTCGCTGCATAACAAAATGTATTCCACCCAAAGCCAGATGACTCCATTGCACAGCGACAAGAGAAAAGCAGCAACAGCAAAATAACCCCACTTACCACAATGCAGTCACCCATGGAACTCCGTGCAGCGTGCACGCCAAACTGTATGGCTAGCTGACCAATGTTCAAACCTTGGGAACATCTGCATGTGGCATGTAAAAACAAACTGGGTCAAATGGTTTAGCAACACAGAGAATCCAACAGAACGCATAGGTTGCGCCAGCATAGGTCAGCCGCGGCTTTAGGAGTGGTTAAACTAGACATATGGACACTCCAAGGCTTGCATTTCAAAAGACGTACCAGAATAGGCTGCACATGGTACAAGGCAGCGCTCAAACAGACGAACACTTGCGGCATGGGTTCCAGACTTAGTCTTGTAGTCAAGATATGCCCACCAGTTAGAAAGTTGCGCCTGGTCCAGCGGCTTGACGTGGAAGTATGGCCGCTTTATTGCTGCTTCAAAATGTGCTATTTTCTCAATGTTAGCCTTGTTAGCCTGCCCCGGCAATCAAACCCTTAATACTTTGCATGTAGGATTGAAGCCACTGTCCTTAATCGCTTACAACGTGAATGGAATGCACTACCACACATGGAACACCCACAAACTGCCCCAGCCTCCCCCAACCCATGGGGTTAAATGTGTAAGTTGAAGCTATCAAGATCAATCACATAGCAAATTCTCAGTCGCAATCACATGAAACTCACAGTGCTTCAAGCGTTTGAGTGGCCCATCCATGCATTGCCAGACACCCAAACAAGGTCCAGCTGGCAATACAAATCAAAGCCCAAAGCATGCGCATCTGAATTTATAACAATGGCCAGCTATGATCGCAAGCTGCAATAAAAGTGTACAGATTTGTATGGCATGCCTGGAACACTGAATCAAACGCACTCAACCATGCATCTCGAATCTCCGCTTCTGACACAGGTGGAGGCAGAGTTTCTGCAGCCCCAGTTCCAGCGGGTGTATCCTCATCCATAGGCTCCGGCCCATCCTTGTCTTGTTCAACTCCCTTGCCAGAATCTGGCCCTCCCACCAATACATTGAGAGTTTTTAAGAAATGGCCAACAAAGTGACGGAGTACAGGCCAGTTACCACCATAGCAAAGCTGTCTGGCAAGTTTGTATACTTGCGCGGCAAGCAAGCTAGCATGTGCCCTGGGCGATGGAACGCAGTATGAAACAAATCATCGAGACAAGTTTGGCAACAAACTGTACAATAACAATACAAATTTCAGAAGTATGCAGAAAACCAAATGAATATGCACAATTCGTTGACCAACATTCACCTGCTTCGGCTCCTGCATCTTGAAGAGCTGCTGCAATTGCTGCCTGTTTTGCTGCCTCTGCGGCTTGCTTTGCTTCTTGAAGAGCACTCTGAATTCTGTTCAGTTCTTCTGAGGCCAGGAAATCCTCAGGAGAGTGGTCAGCAGCAAACTGCTTGAGACTGCAGCAAAGTTGATGTTAGCCAGTTTGATTAATGCCTCTCTTCCTCCCTCCCGCTTCCGCTTCACCCTGCCTCCCTGGTCTCTCCCCCATCCTCTCCCACTCTTTCTCACACACCCCCCCCCCCCCCCCCCACCACCACCATACACACCCTACCCCCCCCTCTCCCCCCCCCCCCCAAAAGGGGGCATACAGATAACCCACATGCCCAAACACGAATGCTCCGAAGAAATACTGAAAATTAGACATGCAAAGCAAGCCCAACTACAGTGACCCTAGAGCACAGTGCCATTTGATATGCTTTACTTGGAAAGCATTTCAAATCAACAACAATACTTTGAAATATGCCCAAAGGCAGCTCTGTCCCAGAAAATACGCAATATGCTGCCACCAGTGCATCTTTCCCGTGCAAAAATACCCGTGCAAAAATACCCTCCAGTCCAATTGCACAAACAAAATGTCACGACCTACCTTGCCATGTACTTATCAAGCTCCTTCAATGGGCAGTCTTGAATGATTTTTCGCAAAACTGCCACAACTTCACGAGAACCACTGTTGGCTGTCTCAAATTTTAAATATGCATCCCATAACGGATGTGAGAGGTAATCCTCACCCACGATGGATGCTGCTCTCACAAAAAGGCTGCAGCGCACACACATGAAGGCTCAGCAAATAAAGTAGGTTGGAGGTACGAACACCAAGCAAGAATGAGACGAGCCTCTCACAATTTGCAATGTCAATACACACAAGGATATTGCAGGCACAAACAGCTACAATCTCTTTGGCAGAATGACCATCATGCAAGAAGTCAGCCTCCACAGTGTAATTGTTTGGGCCTTACAGTCTTACCTGCGAACCTCTTCAGGTGATGCACTGTTGGCTTGCAAGAAGTTTGAATAAGCGAGCCATAGATCTATGCTGTTGCTGATAGCAGCAACTCCCCTTTCGTACACTGACTTGGCATCGTCAACAGAACCATGCTTGAGTTGGATATCAGCATATTTCTTCCAATAACCATAGCACAGCGGATAGTTATCAAGAAATTCATCATAGACCTCTCTCAATGTCTTAATGTCCCCCTGGTCAGTAACCAAAGCCACCCCCGTCATGACAATTGTATATCGAAAGGATTCCAAATCAGCATGATAAATCTGACACTTCAGAAACAAATATAGCAAAGCTTATAGCAAGGAACAGATGGAAACCGCACTGCCATGCCATGTCACAGCCCTCTGAAGCATGGGCATGTTGGCTGAGAGCAGCATACCAGCTTTTCTGCCGCTGACAGAAGTTGACACCATTTATCGAAGTCCCCGGAGCTGGCTTTGACTTCCTCCAACTGCTTCTCAAAAGCCTCTTGCCGGGGGTCCTTTGGTGCCTCAGGAGGTACTTCTTGTACTTCTTGGCCTGCACACGGAAAAGCTTGAATCCACACCGCTCCTGACAAAAGGCACATCAGGGTCTGCAGCAAACTATATGAATGGCTTCACTTGTGGACAATGCCATACCATCTTGTTCGTTCGTGTCCACTGGCGCTGCGCCACTAGGCTGATCGTCCAGTGCTTGTGTGCTGACAGGCACACTGTCTGTACCAGCAAGATCGGCAGCGACATCTGCAGCAACACTGCTAACGCCTTCCATTTGTTGTGGCTCATCAACTACATTATTTACAGCCACCCCCGTGGGATCTTCTTGTTGCTCAAGCGTTGCTCCATCTACAGGTACTGGCTGCACGGTCACAACATCGACCGAAGACATGTGAGCTGCAACCAGCAATGGAAACAGTATCCTCGATAGGCAAAGACATGCGTGAATTGCCAATCCCTTTCTCGACTAAACAGCCGCGCGATGGGCGAGACGGCACTCCCGTCATGGCGGCCTCGGGGCTTGGGTACCCAATTAGTCGTAGTACATCTGGGTAACTCATGTAACGAGTCCAGCACGAGTGAAGACTCTCGCACGGTACCCCTAGGACAAACCCTCCATGATTTCCATGTCTTTTGTTTGCTTAAAACCCCTATGTCATTCCTTCCTTGCCTTTCCTTGTCATGTTGCTGGTCGTGTTTCACTTTCACGTCTGTCATGGCCCATTCTTGGAATCCGCGTACTCACATGTACGGTACATGGTTTAAGCTTCGGATATTTTTTCTATTCTAAACACCCACAGTAATTGCCAGGATTCTTGGATCAAGGCCCTTTTTTAAAATGTCAATCTGGATCCAGATCTCGTTACATACAGTTAAAAAGTCACCCAAACAATTCAAGTCTTGCAAGGCAAAGTCTCTCAAGCTCAGCCAATCACGCACGTTTGAGGATCCACGGACTGATCTAGAACCGCATCCAACCTACCGCACGCACTATTAAGGCAAGAGGGCTAGCAGCTTGCCCGAGTACTTGCTGCTCGAAGGTCCTAGCGAACATGTAACTACAACGGGTAGCGTACAAGCCCACTGTGGCTGACGCCGCCTGAAACGCTTGTCCCCGCAACAGGTTTTAGGATGTTCCCGCTTCTACGTACGTGTCACCTGGGATGGCCAACGACCTGCGACTTCCGTGACGACTTGATCACGTCCTCAAGAGATTCTAGGCTGCCAAACCCCCCCCCCCCCTCTCTCTCTCTCTCTCTCTCTCTCTCTCTCTCTCTCTCTCTCTCTCTCTCTCTCTCTCTCTCTCTCTCTCTCTCTCTCTCTCTCTCTCTCTCTCTCTCTCTCTCTCTCTCTCTCTCTCTCTCTCTCTCACACACACACACACACACACACACACACACACACACACACACACACACACACACACACACACACACACACATGCACGCACGCACGCACGCCCGCCCGCACGCGCGCGCGCGCGCGCGCACACACACACACACACACACACACACACACACACACACACACACACACACACACACACACACACACACACACACACACACACACACACAACACGGAGCAGAAGGCTCACTTTGATTTTCTCCAAAGCGTACTCTTAAGACCACACAACACCAAAGGAAACGTCTAGCTCGAGTCATGAGAATAAACCTGTAGGAGTCATGAGAATAAAATCCGATCTTTGAGGGACCAAGCTTAGTCCCTGGTGTTAAGCACGAGGACATTGCACCAGCTGGGGTAAGGCAGCTTCCTTGTCATCTGACGTTGAAAACTCTTCGCTGGAACAGTCCCAAACAACATTATGCCGGTTGAAATATTCTGGGCTTGGCGCATCCTGCATGGTGGCGGCACGGAGGGTGTTAGACGATGTCCTCCTACTTGTGCGTTGTTAAGTAGGCACGGACATATACAAGTCAAGGACTGGTTAGCAACTGATTGATAGACACCCGGAGTGCCACTATAGTTCCAACCAAGTGTTACAATATCTCTCATCTCTCCTAACAAGGTGACGCAGTTCAAACACGCCTAACCTGCTCTCACCCAGGTCGTGTTCATTACTTTGTCCGATGAGCTAAACTCAACTCTATATGTCTAACATGTTCTAACAATGTTCATCTGAGTGCTAAATCCAGGAATACAATAAGGATTAAGTCACCTGCATGGTGGCGGCACGGAGGGTGTTAGACGATGTCCTCCTACTTGTGCGTTGTTAAGTAGGCACGGACATATACAAGTCAAGGACTGGTTAGCAACTGATTGATAGACACCCGGAGTGCCACTATAGTTCCAACCAAGTGCCTTCCCTATCCGTGCTTGCCCCATATGCCTCCTTTCTACAAACGTGTCTGTAACTTGCGTTATGATAGTCTTCGTTCAAATGCATGTATTGCCTGGCAGAACTCAGGGTTCTGCCTCTCTTTCCTAATTGGTATTGTCTTCATACGGAGACTTGCCATTATTACTCCTCTGAGGGAAAGGCATAAAATTAATTAACACAACACTTCCCCTTGCCTTTACCTCACAGAAACTTGGCCAGTCCCAGTGAGTTACGATGTCCCAGAAACACTTGTCTAACTAGTGGTTTGGTAAAAATGTCAGCCACATTTCTAGCAGATTGAATGTACTTGAATTCAACCTGCCCCTTTGCAATAGCTTCACGTGCGAAATGACAGCTAATTGCAATATGCTTTGTGTGTTTGGAGTACACCGGATTCCTCAGGTGGTTTATACACCCTTGGTTGTCACAATGAATCTTCACTATCCACGGTAACACTCCAATTTCCTCCAGGAAACCTCTCAGCCAATTTGCTTCCTTCACAACAGCACTTGCTGCCATGAATTCAGCCTCCACTGTTGAAGTGGCAACAGCAGATTGCTTTTTACTTCCCCACACTACTGCTCCTCCAAACACAGTGAGGACAAAGCCAGTGGTAGAGAAGCGATGATCCTGATCACCTCCATAGTCGGCATCCACATAGCCTTCTAGCTCTATCTCCCCCCCTCCGAGAGTTAGAACCAAATCTCGGGTTCCTTTCAGATACTTCAACACACGGATGGCTTCATTCCAATGTGCTGTGGTGGGAGATATGCGATAACGAGACAATACACCTACTGCCTGAGCTATATCGGGACGTGTGGTGTTGGCTATATACAGAAGAGACCCTACTAACTCACAGTAACGGTGACCTGGAGGTAGTGGACTGCCAGCACCAATGCTGTCGCTCCCATCTCTCGGTGCAGGCCTTTGGGACATTACGAAATCTTTTGTCATGGGAGTATCAGGTCCCACTGACTCAAGATCCAAGCCAAATTTCTCTACAAGTGCATCGATTTTAGGGATGCAACTCAGGGTGATCAGCCCTTTATCTCTATCTCTCATCACTTGACATCCCAAGAAATCCTTCACTTCCCCAAGATCATGGATGGTGAATTCTTTCTTGAGAAGTCCCTTCACTCTCTCGATTTCTGACATGCCCTTGGAAACTATCAGAAGATCATCAACATAGATCAGCACATAGGACTTTCCTCCATCAGTAGAGCATCTCACATACACTCCCGCATCACTCTTGCACACCTCATACCCCATGACTTCAAGTTTGTCATTCAGGGTTTTGTGCCAGGCACGTGGAGCCTGCTTCAGGCCATACAACGCCTTTCTCAATCGGCACACAATATTCTTATCACCATTCTCAAAGCCAGGAGGTTGCGTTACATATACTTCCTCCTCGAGCTCACCATTCAGAAAGGCGGTCTTAACGTCCACCTGATGAATTTCACAGCCCTCTCTTGCAGCAACAGCAAGCAGAGCTCTTCTAGCTCCATAGCTACTAGTAGGAGCAAAGACCTCCATCACATCCACTCCAGGGATTTGTCTGCATCCCTGTGCCACTAATCTGGCCTTGAATCTCACAACATTGCCATGTGCATCCATTTTCACTGAAAATATCCAGTGAACTGGAATAACCTTATGTCCACGAGGTCTCGGAACATACTCCATGACCTCATGAGTATCTAGAGAATTTTGCTCTTCCTGCATAGCTGCCTTCCAGTATTCCCACTGGGGAGACATCTGTGCTTCTCTCAAATTAGAGGGAACGTGAATTTTCCCAAATCTGACACCTGTGTGCTTTTCCTCTGAATTGCCTGATTTTCTCTCACTTTGTCCAGAACCCACTACTCTTCCACTGACACTCGCTGAGTTACACATCACAGGCTCTCCAGTAGAAGTAGAATGCTCTCTCATAGCACGCTCTCGCTTGGACTCACACTTGGCTTTGCACAAGTTACTCTGCTCATCCCTCACATCATCCTCCCATGCACAGGTACCTCTCGGACAGTCTTTGTAATTTGGAATCCCTTCACATTGTCCAGACTTCCGATTCACCTCCTCAGACACACTCTGACATGCATGCAAGAGTTCAGACTCTTCAGGTCTCTCACAAGCAACATCGGGATATGGCAGAGTGTCTGCATACTTCCCCTGATTTATGTGATCCACATGCCTCTCAGACCGACTGCATGTCACTGTTGGGAGTGACCTCACATCTCTGACATCACTCTCCCAGGCACAGGTACCTCTCAGTGAGCACTTGTAATTTGGTCTGTCTCCACAATGTCTGTGCTCCTGATTCACCTCCTCCTCTCGTCCCTTACATGGAGTCAAGGATGCAGATCCTGTCTCCCGCTCACAATCATGTTTGGCTGGTGCAGAGAAAGCATATGATGCTTCCTCTGACCGGTGGCTGCCACCACAGTCCCGTCCAGGAGTGCTCTGACTGGACGGGTTGCCAGAAGAACTCTGCATGGTCACATCTCTTACATTTCTCTCAGTCACTGAACAAGACCCACCCATACTGCTCAGCTCCCCGGGACCATTTGCAGCTTTGCATGTAGCTGCCCCCCTCACTGCACTCACATGCAATTCATGCCCCTCATGTGAATCACCCTCTAGCTGCACTTCCCCTGGTCCCTGTGACAGAGAGTCACATTCAGTCAACCCCTCTCGCTCTCTGCTCTCTCCCTTCTCCTGTGGCAGCAGGAGGTCTTTGGCGGCAGTGCGTTGTTCGTGTCGTTGAGCCCGGGTCAGGCCATCCAATTGGTGGTTGCGGCAATCAGACCTAGTTGGTCTGAGGACCTCCTGGGCTCGCTCCATCTGCGGTCGAAGGTGGGAGTCCTGTCTCACTCCTCTGGCTAAGTCCTGTACTGCCTCCAGGGTTTGATCCATCTCCACTGGGTCACACAGTCTTCTGGATTCAGGCTCGGGCTCAGCCTCACTGGGGGGTCCTGTGACAGGCTGTGTGGGGAGGTTGCTGGAGGCTGGCAGGTACTCAGGCTCACTGTGTGGGTCATCAAGATCTGTCTCAAGGCTGATGTTGGTTGTGCCAGGGGAGGTGCCGGGAAAGACTGGGGGAGTGTCACTTGCAGAGGGCTCAGGACACAGAAACTCTGTAGACTGTGTTGAGGAAACGCTCATGCCAACCCGAGAGGCTCCCCTGAGGTGCTCCACGAAAACCACATCTCTGCTCTCCTTCCAGATACCCCCTCCCACATAGATCCGATAGGCTTTGGAGGAGGCTGAGTAACCAGTAAGCATCCCTGGCACAGTTTTAGGGGAAAACACAGAGCGCTGGACATCAGGAATGTGCACAAAGGCCAAGCAACCCCAGGTACGCAGTGGGGTTACATTTGGTTTGTAGCCAAAAAATAATTCTGATGGCGTGCGGTCCCTCCCGGTACTGGGACCCATGTTCAGTAGGGTGCATGCAGTTTCCAGGGCCTCCTTCCACAACGTTGGACTGGCAGCTGCAAAAGCCAGAAGAGTCCTGGTACGTTCCTTGAGGGTGCGATTGGCTCTTTCAGCCGCTCCATTCTGTTGCGGGGTGTAAGGAGCTGAGGTCTCCAATTTAGTCCCCTGGGATGCACAAAATTCTTTGAACGTGGCATTCAGAAATTCAGTTCCACGGTCACACCGGACACACTTCACTTTGGTTTTCTTCTGGGTCTGCCAGTATAGAATGAGGTCCCTCACAGCAGCACTGATGGCATCTTTGGACTTCACAGGCAGGACCGCCTTTAACTGAGATGACTCATCCAAAGCAGTCACCCAGTAACGTTCACCAGTTACTGCAGCAGGAAAAATGGGGCCCACAGTGTCAATATGTACTCTGTCAAGTGGTTCAACAGCTGGTCTACTGCTTATTCCAAATGGAGGCCGAGACGTCTTTCCCTCAATACATGCTTCACAGTAGACTGGACAATTGGAGCAGGGACATAGGGATGTATCAAGTCCCGAGACCAGGTCCTCATTGGTTAGGCGCTGCATCCATGTTTCACCTGGATGTCCCATTCTGCTATGCCAGAGGTATCGTCTGGCACAGTTGTGTGAGTTTTGGGTGGGGGTTTTGGACTTCACAGCAGCTGAAATTCTTCTGTGGTTAACACTGGGACTCAGAGCTACAACTTGATGAATATAAAATAGCCCTTTCTCTGCACTGATCCGAGACCTCCAGCTGTTTGGACCACAGACTTCAGTGAACGCTCCAACATCATCTGTGCGAAAGACTGCCCCATCCCGCAATGCTGCAGATACTGACAGTATGTTTGAGGTTGCAGAAGGAACACACTGAACATGATGTATCCACAGGGGAACTCCCACTCGACTGAGGATGCAGACAGAGCCTGATGCTACAATTCCTCCAGTGGCATCTGAAGTGGCCAGATGTAATGGGATGGGTTTGGCATGCACAGTTGGATTATGTAGTAGGGTCACATCATTCACCAGATGTACAGATGCTCCACTGTCCACCAGCCAGGATTGCAGAGACGAATTTCTGACAGGAGTCTTCAGGATGTTGAGGGAAATTATGTATGGCATACCTCCAGGTGGTGGAGGTGGGGGAGCTGGGGGTTGGAACCATGCCGGAAAGGCATCTAGTCCAGGGTGCGCCAGCTGGGCTGCAGGAGGGTGTGGGCCACCCATATGTGGAGGTCCCTGTGGCCACATTCCCTGCAATTGTTGGACCGCTGCCACTACGTTCCGTTGGGTCTCCTCGTCCCGCTTCCTCTTTCGACAGTCCCTCCAGTAATGCCCCTTCTTATTGCAGTAGTTGCAGATGCCCTTAGTCTCGGACTTGGCCTCAGAGACAGTTGGTTGGGCCTGCTGATGGACTGCACTGGCAGCTGGTGGGGTATTGGCTCCACTGGAGCCTTGTCCAAGAGCCAAAACCCTTGGTTGGCGAGGAGCATATTCATCAAAACCCACTGCAGCTGCTGTGTTGCGCAGAAGTCCAGCCAGCTTCTCCAGGGGTTGTGCTGCAGCAGTTGTGATCATTCCTGGCTCTTTAGCTGCATCAGGCAAGCCCTGCACAATCTGGGTTGCAACGTGTGCATCCAGTAGAGCATGGTTGTTCCTGTCAAGGCATGCCTTCAGGTTGATCATTCTGTTGACATATTGCGAAATCGTCTCGTCATGTTTCATTCCCTGGCTCATTTCTTGGAGCCAATCTGCATTGGCCTCGATATTATATCCACCAATAAACTTTCTGCAGATGAACTCATATGCATCATAAGCAGAGGGCAGATTAGACAGAGGTCCCAGCCATTCCTCTGGGACTGACTCATAAATCAGTAACATTGCGGCTGCGTCATGTGCTGTACCAGGCATAGCCTCCAGGATGGCAGGCAAAGACCCTTTTGACTCATTTGCTGCCAAAAATGCATTCTTCCAAACAATAATATTTGTCCCCCGTTCCTTCAGTTTTATGTGTACCTTGACATTTGTTGGGATAATCTTGGGCAGCTCATCTCCGCTGCCTCTTGAGGTGCTGGGAGTACACGGTTCTCTGATGGGTGTGGATGAGGCTGGTTCACTGCTTGACGTTGATGCTCCACTAGCTGATGATCCTTTCTTCTTGGAAGTCATAATTCCCCAGTTGTCTTATAACTCCAGTACTCGCAAGGTAGCAGCAAGATCTTACTTCTGAACCAGGTGGGTTGAGCTAACGGACAGCCAACGTGAAGGTGAAAGATGTAGTCTTTGACGATAAAGGCTCTCTCGTCAGGATTGCGGTCTCCACGTTGTCCTCCTTCTCTGATTAGTTCGTTGTATGACGGAGGTCCTGATCTCAAGCGCGCTGGAACGTTGAGGTTGGTGGTCTTCCTGGCTGTTTGCTTTGTCCGCTTCTTCGCCATTCACAGTCTAGTGAGCTCCGATTTAGGCGCCACCCACTCTCAGCATCCGAGCCCGTGGGCCCATAACCTGAAATATTCTGGGCTTGGCGCATCCTGCATGGTGGCGGCACGGAGGGTGTTAGACGATGTCCTCCTACTTGTGCGTTGTTAAGTAGGCACGGACATATACAAGTCAAGGACTGGTTAGCAACTGATTGATAGACACCCGGAGTGCCACTATAGTTCCAACCAAGTGTTACAATATCTCTCATCTCTCCTAACAAGGTGACGCAGTTCAAACACGCCTAACCTGCTCTCACCCAGGTCGTGTTCATTACTTTGTCCGATGAGCTAAACTCAACTCTATATGTCTAACATGTTCTAACAATGTTCATCTGAGTGCTAAATCCAGGAATACAATAAGGATTAAGTCACCTGCATGGTGGCGGCACGGAGGGTGTTAGACGATGTCCTCCTACTTGTGCGTTGTTAAGTAGGCACGGACATATACAAGTCAAGGACTGGTTAGCAACTGATTGATAGACACCCGGAGTGCCACTATAGTTCCAACCAAGTGCCTTCCCTATCCGTGCTTGCCCCATATGCCTCCTTTCTACAAACGTGTCTGTAACTTGCGTTATGATAGTCTTCGTTCAAATGCATGTATTGCCTGGCAGAACTCAGGGTTCTGCCTCTCTTTCCTAATTGGTATTGTCTTCATACGGAGACTTGCCATTATTACTCCTCTGAGGGAAAGGCATAAAATTAATTAACACAACACCGGTACACGTTTTCTCTACCTCACACCGCTCCTGAACTGGGCACATCTTTCTTAACATGCCCAAGCACTTGTCCAGGAATTTCTTGTCCACTTCACATCGTGGCACCTCGTCTTCTCCTGAAACAAGCTTAAGCTTAAAGGGAATGTGCCGCACGGCAAGTAAAGTCGGACACAGTGGCCACTGGCCATGGCCTTATGCTTGATTGTAGCAGTAACCCATTACTTGTAAGATAACCCTTGGAAAAAATTTAGTACAGGGCCTGCATGTCCACATATTGCACATACCTGACGGAAAAACAAAGCCTTAAGTTGAGAATCTAAACAACATCATCAGAAACACGCCTTGCATATAGAAGCACCAACAAAACTGCGGCGTCCCAACGTGATTAGAGTCTGCCATGGCCATGTGGTATCCGCATGAACCGTATGAAGGTTTTATCCGACCCCAGACGGACGCAACCACAAATTTACATGTGCTCAGAGCAACCCAATGGCCAGTGAATCTACCACCAATGCTGCCAGCTTTTCCGGCGTTCAACTACCAGGAGAAAGGAGCTGTGGAGATCCCATGGGATCCCATGGCCTTGACTGAAGTGGAAAGGAGAAGAAAGCGGTGGTAGGGAAGGACACGGCAGAGAGCACTGGAACACGCTGATGTGGCAAACACCTCATGAGACACTCATAAGTCATTGCCAACCAGCCAGCCAGCAACCCGTCAGTACAACTAAATTACGAAGCTTCAAACTGGGGACAGGAAGCAGGAAGGAGGAAGGTAAAAGAGGACGAGGAAGTTGAGGTGGAGGTGGAGGAGGAGGAGGAGGAGGAGGAGGAGGAAGTGGAAGAAGAAGAATTATTTCCCCTTCTCCTCCTCCATCTCCACCGCCACCTCCACTGATTCCACTTCAAAGACGGCTGACAGCTGACAAACAAGCCGACTTCGTACATTTCTAATCAAGAGCGTGATGGCTGTGCTGTGGGAGGCCAGTTGGCTGCATAATGTTGTAGTCTGACACAAAGGGGCTGAATTAGGCTTCTGCATGACTTTACTGAGTGTTCAACCTTTATTTAACTACATAATCATCGACAATCTCCCGTGTGTCCAGTTCTACGTGCTTGGTGAGATGTGACACACACACTACACTAGAAAATGGATAGAAACCCATCAGGCCCTCAAGGGAAGAAGTGGAGAGTATATCCAGTGAACCAAAGCATTCTGGCAATCGAGTCATTCACACCTCCTCGGGGGTGCCGCCTCGGTACTGGTGATAAGTTGACGATCTTGAGGGGCTTGCTTGAGGCAGATGAGCATTTAGTATGGAATTTAGATAAGGGCTTAGTGATTGCAAATAAACAAGTTAGTAAAGTGCGTTTATGATGACATCTGCATTACCGTATATCGTATAACCTCCGTACGTGTCATGATAGCACACGTGGACCACGTGACGGGATCGATACCTTCAGATGCCTGTGGGAGTCCCACTGTGGGACCCGGTGCAGTAGTAGTCCGGGACCGCCTAAAATTTGAAAGCATCAGTTGTACGATCGCTTGCGACCAATGGACGTAACCGTCCAGCCCGCCGGTTTGAAGATTACAGTCATATGCTTGACTTTCACGTCCTAAGGACTGTATTTGAGACACAATGTGGCAATTGACGAAGTGGGGTATCTCGTTCAAACCTTGGTCAAGGCATCACTGAATCCTGCCAAAGCTGGAATGGGTAGCCTGCCGTCGGCAACTGCCCACGTCTCTCTGTCTGTGACTAATCGGCAGGACATGTTTAAAGAGATTAGTGGGTCCCCGAAAGACAATGCAAGTCTGTTACCTAAGACAGACACAGGTAGGTTGCATGCGCACTATGAACCTGGCCGCCGATTTTTGGGAATGCCCATTCAGTTAGTGGCCGGGGCAGCTTATTGTGCAGGTAAGTGATGGTTGTCTTGTCCGACTCCACTCACTGCTGACTGCCATTGAAGATGCGATGTGAGGTGTGAGTGTTAGATTCGCGGGCGAACGGGCGTTGCATTACCAATACTTGAATTGGACTTTTAAGGTGGCCTGCAAGATGCGTGTTACGTGTTACGTCAGTGTGCATCCAACTATCCCATACTTACGTCAATACGTAGTTTTGGAATTCATGGTGGGGGTATGTGCAGCGTCAGCTGGAATGGTTCTCATGAACAAGGCAGTCCTCAGTAGCTTTGGTTTCAAAGCTCCGACATCTCTTTTGTTATTTCAATGTGGTGTCAGCGTGATTCTTGTGCGCCTGACAGCTGCACTTGGACTCATTCGGGTGGAACCCTTCAACCCACACATAGCAAGAATATGGCTGCCAGTCAACGTTATATTCGTGGGTAAACACCATTCCTTTGCAATATACTAGCCGTCTCACCTTTAAGTCTGTTCGTTTCTGTCCAGCGTCTTAAGTCTAGTCAATGCTGGAGTATTTACCTGTGCAGTCCCTTGCAGGGATGATCGTGACATCCTTCTACTCCCTGAAAGATTTGGGGGTCCCCATGGCGACAGTACTGAAGAATGTCACGAACTTGTTTACCATTATTGGGGACTGGTGGCTCTATGGGAGAGTGTATAATGCCGGAGTTTGGCTTGCACTCCTGCTGATGACCTTGTCAGCAATTTGCGGGGCAGCCACTGACCTTGCATTTAGTGCATCCGGATATACATGGCAAATGGTTAACTGCGTTTTCACAGCGGCATATTCCCTATACTTACGAGGTGTCATGGACAAGGTACGTTTACCACCTGACCTTCCCCTCATTACCAGTAGATATGTCCAACAAGTCGCATGCAAAGGCTTCATGCACCCAGATCTCCATCACTTTTGACTTACAGCTGTGCTTCTCGGGCAGACTGCTGCTTACACAGTCAATAAGCAGCGTTTGGATGAATTCTCCATGGTCTTCTACAACAATATTCTCAGCGTACCATTCCTGTTGATTTTGGTTTGTGGCTATGGCGAGGTATGACGAGCTTTCCTTGCACATGTCCCTGCCGTGTAGTGCCATGATGTAACAAGGACAACAAGTGGCACTGTCTCCAATTGCTTCTGAGGGACGATTGATAGCCCCGAACATTCTTCTTGGCGGGTGTATATTCATTCTTCTGACATGACGTTACCTGCAATTTATCGCAGGCAAACACTGTCTTGGATGAACCAGCACTGAAGGATCCAGTTTTCCTGACAGCCGCATGCCTTTCTGCTTTGCTGGCGTTTGGGATCAGCTTTGCATCACTGTGGTTTCTGTCCACCACCACTCCCACGACCTACAGCTTGGTGGGCTCGTTGAACAAAGTGCCCGTTGCATTGATTGGGCTGGTGGCATTCTCTGTGGCATGGAATATCCCAAACCTTGCCAGTATCCTGGTTGGGCTTATAGCGGGTGTAGTTTTTGCCCGGGCAAAGCAGTCCTCGGTCAAGTAACTGAGAGCACGACACTGCTCTTCCCATACCATGGTATGGCTCTTAAAGGAAATGCCGTGCCAGTGTTTTTGATTCAAACTGGGAAGCCAGGCCTGGCCCAGGCCACATTTCAAAGCATTTCATCTGCTCACACATCTTTTAGCTAAAGGGCAGTCTGACCCATTTCTTTTTTTGTTTGAAATGGCTGCATGGAATAGGGGTGGTTAGGGAGGCAAGGGTAAGGATTTAGAAGGAGCCCAACCCGCCGGGGGAAGGGGGGGGGCGGGGTTTGCAAAAAGGGACAGACAGACCCGGGGGGGGGAGGGAGGAGAGGGAGAGAGAGAGAGAGAGAGAGAGAGAGAGAGAGAGAGAGAGAGAGAGAGAGAGAGAGAGAGAGAGAGAGAGAGAGGGGGGGGGGGGGGGGAGAGAGGGAGAGAGAGGGGGGGGGGTTGGGTGGTTGCCACCGGCATAGCAAAGATCAGCACACCCTAAGGGGCCTCCTTGTCGGGTTTGCTGCACCATATTAGCCACTGAAGCGGACGGGGTAGAACCCAAAGGGTGTTGATTCAGAAAAGAACCCTTTCCAAACAGGGTGCGTTAGCGCATGCGGTTTCCTAGTTAGTGCGACATCCGCACATCGGTTGACCTTCTCAGTGGCGTACGTGTGATTCTGGGAAGGCCAAAGTGACAAGGAGTAGACAGTGACTGCACTTGCTGCAGCGGCTTTGGCTGACGACCATATGGGAAGCCTTGATGATCTCCTGGTTGTCTAAATTTTTGTTGCAGTTTACTGTGCCTTGAGAATTGCCCATTTGTATCTGATCTCCGGGTGATTAGTCAAAAAATGCCACAGAGGGTATCAGGGGCCATGCTTTGCTGTTGATAGAACTCTTGTGACACTCTGCGCATTCAAAATGCGAACTCCTCTCCTTACCCATTGCTTTTGTGGATGATGTACATTTTGTTGGCTGAGGTTGCCGCTGCGCAGCTCAGCTGTAGTGAAGCCGATGCGAGGACAGGTTTTGTTGTGCTACATTAAGTTGGGAGATCAAAGTTTGTTCCAGGCCGGTGAACACCTTACATCATTCAGTTCCCGAGGTAGCTGAAGTTGGACATTGGAGTATTAAAAAAGGTAAGCAATTAAATCAAATGAGCCAGCTTGGGTCAAGAGAATCTTTTTTACACTTTCAGAATAATGCCCGTAAGAATAATACCAATCGAAGGAATCACTTGCATTGGGCATTGCCTTTGAGAGTGCACACTTGCGCGCATGTGTGTGTGTGTGTGTGTGTGTGTGTGTGTGTGTGTGTGTGTGTGTGTGTGTGTGTGTGTAGGTGTGTGTGTGTCTGTGTGTGTGTGTGTGGGGGGGGGGGAGAGGTGTAGGTGCATGTTGGGGGGGGGGGTAGGTGGGTGGACCGGGGGCGGGGGGAGGTGGGGGTGAAGAGGGAGAGAAAGAGGGGGGGGGAAGGGAGAGTGAGAGACGGCAAGCAAGCGAGGCTAAAAGGAACATAGGGAGGGCAAGGATCGGAAACTCAATTAGCATCCTTATGCATAATGGATGCAGGGTGGGAGTACGGGTTTACCAGCGCTATACACCGGTGTACTGGTATGTACATGTCATGCAAGCCATGGTTTGCCCAGTTTTGACTAATGAATTTGTGCTTCTTGCGCAATGTTAGCAACTCTCACATGGAAACTACAGGAATTGGACCAGGATTTCGACAGATCATGAGCATGTAAGACCGCTGCACTTCCTCTCAGAACCTAAACGCCGTTTACGCTTTCAGATGGACGCCACAGGATGCTTACGGCGTTTAATTCCAGGAAAGGAAGTACAGTGGCATGCTTACGAGATGATCATCTTATCTGTCAACGTGCAGGCAGTCAAGCATGGGTTACTTAAGCCCCCCCATATGGCGCACACGCGTTCTCGCGTACACAGGTGGAGGGAGGGGGTGGTGTGTGACAGAGAGGAGTTTGCGCCCCCCCCCCCCCCTCTTGGGGGGAGAGTACGGAGGGAGAGAGGGTGGGGGGGGAGCTGGGGGAGTCTTCTGTCTCTGTTATTTGGTTTAGTAGCCAAGGGGGGGGGGGGGGGGGGGCGTGAAGTACATCTAATACTTGTGCCCTGTGCCTCAACCTTCGTTTCACATGACCAGTGAAGAAGAAAATGGAAAACAAATCGGAGAACCCAAAAGGTAAAAATAAACAGATGAAAGACTCCTGTGAAGGACGCCTAGAAAGTTCGATAGTTATGTAAAATCATATTGATATTACTGTTAAAAGGCCCCGGGCAAATACATGTACCAGCCAAAATGGGAGTTCTACTTAGAGGAAAACGGTATAGATTACTTGGACACTTCATTAGGATACAATACTTTATACCCCCCGAGTGTCTTAAACCGGTAATCGTATATGATTACCAGTTTATAGCTACCAGCTTTACCAGCTATATGATACTGCACTTGAACACTTCTGCTAGAAAGGGGGCGGGCAAGGGATTTGGGAAGCCTCGTAACATAAGTCCCAGGCCGGTATACGTATATGAGTTCTCCTATATATAGCACGTCTGTTAAGAGCATACACTAACATCAAATTATACCAAAAATTTAGTAGGCCGTGCACGTGCTATCCACAAGGAAATAGATGGGGATCCTGCAGCTGTTTGAGAAATACTTTATTTGGGGTTTACCAAAATATATGGGGCACAAGGTGAAGGACCTGTTGAGAGCGAAGTCAAATGTTGGATCTGCACGTGACGCCAAATCATGCATGAACGTTGTACACGTCATGTTTGTCTTGCACGTGTGCGAATCAATGCACATATCCTGCAACGGCATGCCTACCCATACGCCTGAGCCTGACATGTACTTCCATCCGCTGGCTACGGCAAAAATTGTATATAAGACATGCTCAGCGTTAAACAAAAATGATTAGCTAATCATTTTTGTTTCCAGTCTATAGACTGGAAACATCACGGATTTCTCTTGTGACAACCAACTTCGTGGGTTCACAGACTTTAGGAAAATTGAACCATGTGAGGACAGGGGTTGTTACAACGTTACGAGTCCTTGCAAGGTCAATTTTGAATCCGACAACCCTCATTTGTTGTTTCGTCTGCAGCTGCTCAACGTTAGATGAATCCGTACTTATCTGCACTCCTTAATCCAACTATGTTGAAAGGGGAAGCCAGGGTCATACATGCCATGGTATATGCAACCAACAGGTTGCAATGTTTGAAGTTACAGGGATGGGGCGGGGTAGAGAGAGACTGGGGGGGGGGGATCTTTCTCTCTCTCTCTCTCTCTCTCTCTCTCTCTCTCTCTCCTCTCTCTCTCTCTCTCTCTCTCTCTCTCTCTCTCTCTCTCTCTCTCTCTCTCTCTCTCTCTCTCTCTCTCTCTCCTCTCTCTCTCTCTCTCTCTCTCTCTCTCTCCTCTCTCTCTCTCTTGGGGGGGGGGGGGGGGAAGATGACATATGTTTAGCAGCCAGAGGCTGATGAGATGGAGCAAAGTCCCACACAACACTCCAGCCACGTGGCAGTAACATTAGCACGAAGGGCAAAACACTTTTAAATTTGGACTTGAAAGGTTGACTCAAAACAGCATTTGGAGGACACACAAAGAACCGTCTGATATCGGTGTGTTTAGAATGAGAGTGAAGCCTATTTCCTTCCTTCCTTCCAATTGGACCGATAGTATCGGTGTGTTCAGAAGAAAGAGTGAAGCTTATCCTAACCGCACACCATAAATCGTGCTTGTGTTTAATATTAAGAGTGAAGCCTATCCCAACCACATACCATAAATCCATCATGCAGGGACGCGGAATCTAGGGGCCAAATAAGAGAAGTGACATTGGAAAATTATGTGGTGAAAGAAGACACGGGGTGAGCGAGGCGCCATGGCGATTTGGCCAAGGAAATCGTGCATGTGTTTAGAATTAAGAGTGAAGTCTATTCTAACCGCATACCAAAAATCCATCATGCAGGGACGCGGAATCTAGGGGCCAAATACTAAAGGTGATATTGAGAGGGAAAGAGAGAGAGGGGGAGAGAGAGAGAGAGAGAGAGAGAGAGAGAGAGAGAGAGAGAGAGAGAGAGAGAGAGAGAGAGAGAGAGAGAGAGAGAGAGAGGGAGAGGGAGAGGGGGGGGGAGAGACAGAGGGATTTTGTCAGACAATCATAAGGCGTAACGACAAACGTAAACCCTGGGTGGGGATTACGAAGCCGGAGAATTGATAGGTGGAGGTGAAAACTAATGGGGACTCTAAGAATAGGGATCTAAACTTGTGGGTAAAGGGGCTGATGTAGAATTCCATGAGAAGATGGGGGGAATAGGAGAGGGAGAGAGATGGTGGAAGAGGGAGGGAGGGGGAGAGGGGAGAGAGAGAGAGAGGGGGGGGGGGGGGGGGGGGGGGGGGGGGGGGGGGGGGGGGGGGGGGGGGGGGGGGGGAGGGAGGGAGAGTGACAGGGGCTTTGCCAGACAACCGAAAAGCGTAATGACAAACGTAAACCCTGGCTGGTGGGTAGCAGGCTGCAGAAATGATGGATGAGGGTGAAAATCAATCTGGACCCTAAAAAAGTAATTTGAACTTGTGTGTAAAGTGGCAGACGTAGAATCCCCTGAGAAGTTTGGGAACTGGTAGTTTGGGTCGAAATAGCGAAGGCAGGGCAGTATTTTGTCAGACAAGCGTAAGGCGGAACGACAAACGGAAACCCTGGGTGGTGTGTAGGAAGCTGCAGAATTGATAGCTATCAATTCTGCAGCTTCCTACACACCACCCAGGGTTTCCGTTTCTACAGATGGTGGTGAAAATTAATCTGGACCCCAAAAATAGGGATCTGAACTGGTGGGTAAAGGGGCTGGTGTAGAATCCCATGAGAAGTGCGGAAACTGTCAGTTTGGGCCTGAATAGCAAAAGCCGGGGAGTATTGCATGATAGGGAAAGTGTGCATAGATAGATAGTGTCATAGATAGGTGTGTGGAGAGAGAGAGAGAGAGAGAGAGAGAGAGAGAGAGAGAGAGAGAGAGAGAGAGAGAGAGAGAGAGAGAGAGAGAGAGAGAGAGAGAGAGAGAGAGAGAGAGAGAGGGGGGGGGGGGGGAGACAGAGGATTTTGGCAGACAACCGAAAGGCGTAACGACAAACGTAAACCGTGGGTGGTGTTTAGGAAGCTGGAGAATCGATAGATGGTGGTCGAAAATTAATGTTTGTCGATCGGGCTGGAGGTAGTCCATCATGGACTGTCCATGTATAAACCACGGACTTTTCATCTGACTCGACGAAGGGCTGGAGTCCAGCCGTTGGACAGTCTGAAACGGACGAACTGTCCGTATAATACGGAACAGATTAAACCGTGTGATGCAGCGTGTAAGTACCTGACACCAAGGGGATGTAATGGAAAAAGAAAAAAGGCAGTCTCAGAGCCGGGGCCCGGACAAGAATTCGGGAGATGTGCAAGTCAACCCAACTGTGAGTCCCTTCCAACGCACACATGGGTGGCCGTAAGAAACCGTTCATCTTGGGGTGTGGGTAGTCCTGGGACAAGCTGTAACCCCTCGGTGTAGGGAAGGTCAGTGACAAGGAAGTACTTGCCCCTTTGCCGAGCTGCAGAATCATGGCTCTGGACATACGGATTGCTGGGAGATATAGATTAGGTCGCAAGATAGGATCGGGGAGCTTCGGTGACATATACCTCGGTGAGCAGTTTTGCCATCTGCAGTACCTAACAGACCACAACCGTAATTCAAGGTTGTTCTCGCGTATTGTGTGGTTGTACATGTGTAGTTGACATTTTGTTTTGTTCCACGAAGGTACACACATCAGCACAGGAGAAGAAGTCGGCATAAAGTTAGGTGAGCGTTCTGGTTGCAGGCGTCCGTTGATCCTCTAGGGGCCACGTAGCAGGAGACTTAAATGGTCCTGCATGATGTGCTGGCTGTAAGAGTTTTAGGATTTGGGGCTTTGACGGTTATGTTGGGTCTGCAGAGTCGGTTAAAACTAAGCATCCCCAACTTCTTTATGAGTCTAAGCTGTACAAGATTATGCAAGGAGGAAGTGAGGCCCGCCTAACCCGTTTCTAATCTTTATTTGGTCATTTTAATGGGTATATGTTGAGGCTGGAGTGATTGATTGGGCCATTCTGGTGGTGCAGCTGGAATTCCAAACATGCGATGGTATGGGGTTGAGGGGGATTATAATGTGATGGTTTTGGATCTTCTTGGACCAAGTCTAGAGGATCTTTTCAATTTCTGCAATCGAAAATTCAGCTTGAAAACGGTCTTGATGCTTGCAGACCAACTGGTAACCCTCTCTTGAAGTTCATCTCCTGCTGTTTACCGGGATGTTTTCATCATATGCTGACATAGGTTTTCGGGACGTCTGCAGATAAGCCGGATTGAGTTTGTGCATGCCAAGAGCTTCATCCACCGTGATATCAAGCCAGACAACTTCTTAATGGGACTTGGAAAGCGAGCTAACCAAGTCAACATCATTGACTTTGGGCTTGCAAAGAAGTACCGAGACCCAAAGACACACATTCATATCCCATACAGAGAGAACAAAAATTTAACAGGAACTGCTCGCTATGCGAGCATCAACACCCACCTTGGGATTGAGCAGTCAAGGCGAGATGACATCGAGTCTCTGGGATATGTCTTGATGTACTTTCTTCGGGGCAGCCTCCCATGGCAGGTGATTCACCTTCTTCCAGGACAGAGTCTTGTGCCGCTAATGTTTGAAAATGATCTTTTTGGTGGCACGGACTAAGTGTGTCTTGGGATGTAGGGGCTGAAAGCTGCGACGAAGAGGCATAAATATGAAAAAATCAGTGAAAAGAAAATGGCAACTCCCATTGAAGTGCTGTGCAGAGGCTTTCCTATGGATTTCACCACGTACTTCCAGTACTGCAGGAGTCTGCGCTTCGACGACAAGCCAGATTATTCATATCTGCGCAAGCTGTTCAGGGATCTGTTCCACAGGGAAGGTCCGCCACACATAAATTTGGAATGGTTGTTATATGTTGCGTTGCGGGGCTTGTGGTTGCCTTTGTGTTAGGGGTTGCTTCTCAAGGTCGAGAGCAGAGGAGACTGTGTTGGCAAATTGGGAATAGTGGGCAGGTCGACCTGTCATTAGAGGGAATGGCAGGTGATTGAATGCCATTAATTTTAGAGTAACGTAACTTGGTGCGATTGTATTGGCAAAACAAGCAGGGATAATTGAGCTCTTTTGGGTGGACACTTAGGTTCCCATCTATTTTATAGAAAAGGATTATCTGAGGCAGAGTCGTGTCACAGAACATGAGAAACACAGGTGTCAACCCGATGTGCCGTGCATCTTTGTAATGTGGGAATACACTGTGCAGTAGAGGCTTGATGTGCAGGGCATGGGTTAGGTGCTTTGGGATCCAGAGGTTTCCGGCTTGTGTTATCTCAAGTCATTTGGACTGCATTGCCATAGTTCTGCGGTTGGGAGGGGCATGTCTGGGCATAGGGTATGAGAACGTTTCCCTGCATTCTTTAGGGCGCTTCTGGTTTCTTGAGAGCTCTTGATTAGCACGATTCATAGAGGCATTCCGCTCCCTCTGCAATTGCATGTGCGGTGCTCATCGATGAAAGGAACGTTGATGGTGCAGGATACATGTGGGACTATGTCTTTGACTGGACCATTTTGAAGTATCAGCAGCAAGGTCGCCCTCTGCCTGCTGAGTTGACGGAAGCTGTGTCTCGGGATGCTCGTCGCACCACTGGGGAAGAAAGTAACTCGGCTGCAAACCGTGCGAGCAATAGCATGGGACAGCTTCCAGCTGCTGCAAGTCGTCCCCGTCCTCCACGGTATGATATGCAGCATTAGGTCCTTTAAGGATGGCCTTTCAGGTCGAATATCGTCCTTGTGAGTAAAGCTCAATTCCTTCGTCATCTCCTTTGTTACTGCATTCCTGTTCAGTGGTCCTCCTTGGCTGCTCCTGTTAGCATTTGTATCTTTGAAACATGTGAGTCTCCCAGAGCACAGTTAGATAGGCAATTGTGGAAGATCGCTTCGCAGGTAAACAAGCAGTAATATTTATGGTTCTAAGGGATGAACCTGGCAGCAGTGTAGCTCAGTGATTTCACGACGGTTTTATATGTTGCTGGTAGTGGCTGCTTGACCGGAGCTGAGCATCGCAGTTTTCTTGTTTTGCAGGATGACATGAGGAGGTGAGCAGTGCTGCACAAGGGGATCAGAGTTCATTACAGGGCCAGATATTTACCTGCTGAAATGGGATGTAGGGTCTGTCTCCCGTTCTAAAGTGGGCAGTAGTGCGACACTCCAATGGAGTCATAGTGAATGCCTCGAGCCTTCTCGCATCAGACATATGTTGCAAAAGTATGGAGTTGCGCCCCGCTTGACGGGGTGTTGTGTGTCTTGTGCATTGCCAAGATAGGAGGGCTGCGCCAAGGGTGCTAATTTGAAGTATCAAGCCTAGTTAAAGGCGTATGGTGTGTAGTCATCTCAGTCCCTCTTGGTGTCATCTGCCCATGGTTGGGCCTTGCGAGTGAAGATGGAGTCTGGCCCATGTGCTTGCTGCTGGTCTCTGGAGCCTCATGGCAATGCGAGGTGGCAGGACACGAAGCAGGTTGGGGTTGCATTGCGCCTCATGTTAAGTGCAGCTGGGCTTTGAAGTTTTGATTTGAAGTTATGTAGGAGTACGAGATGCCCATCCATGCTGCTGGCACCTTCCCTGTTGCTCGAAGTTCCAAGGGGCTCGTTTTGTGGGTTTGCTGGATTTCCCTACCGGGCTGTTTGGGTGTCTTCTCGCTCGTGGTTTGGGTTTTCCTCTCCCCCCCCCCCCCCCGCCCAGGCTCCTTGTCGCTCTCGTTTTACTCCTTTTTCCTGTCGTTATCGGTTTGGCAGAAGGGTTTCGTCTTTTCTCTCTCCTAATGGGTTCTGGGTTGCAAGGGGCGAGCCGGCCAGAGTCTCCTGACTCTGGCAGGCTTGAATGGTTGTACATTTCCTGGGACGTGCAATGCGGCTGCTGTTTGTCTAGTGTTGCACTGTTCACATCTTGTGGGGTGACACTGAGCTTCAACTCCCAATATCTAAGTTTATTCTCAAAGATATGGCAGGGCATCTTAGTTCCTGTTTTAACAATTCTAGGATGCCTTTGCTGATCAAGATCATCAATGATTGGTGCTACGAGTTTGTATGCACTGCACTAATGCTGTTGGCTGCTGAGCCCCCGCTTGCTGTCCTACAGAAGAGTTTGAACTGCTTTATGGAGCATATGTAGACACGTCCCTCTAGGGGCCTTTAGATATTCAGCCATGTGGCTAGGCTTTTTGTGGCTTTGGCTATGTGTCTTTAGTGCCTTGTTTCAAATCTTGAGAGACTTAACAATCTACGCTATTAAGACTCAAGAGGTTTCCTTTGATGCTCATGTGTGCACAGGTCCAGGCATGTACGCCACAACGCACACAACACACAAACACACACACACACACACACACACACACACACACACACACACACACACACACACACACACACAACAGACAGAGAGAGAGAGAGAGAGAGAGAGAGAGAGAGAGAGAGAGAGAGAGAGAGAGAGAGAGAGAGAGAGAGAGAGAGAGAGAGAAGGGGGGGGGGAAGGGGGCTTAGATCAACCGACAGGGTAGCAATTATGTCAGGGACTTGTGCCCCGGTACTGTTCCACTCCCGCTGAATAGCCATTCACATGAGGATCACTGCGTGAATTTGGCAGGATTAAAGGTACATTAAATTACAGGGGTGTATCTACTGCGTTGCCCCTACTAATCAGATCGCTGCCCTCGCTTCATTATTTTGAAGTAGCCGGTGCGTCCGATCCAAACAGGTGAGAGGGTTGGAGAGCAGGGGTTTTCCTTGATCGTGATTTCAAACAGAAGGCAAACTGCTCCATGCCAACGTTTTTTGGTTTGTGTTTCTGGAAGCACGTTGGGAGCAGAACATGCGCAGGTGTAGCAAATATGGTTAGTCATGAGTGGGGAAGGTCTCGTGTGTGGGTAGTGATTCGAGAGCAATGTCAATTGATGTGCAGGGTGGCATTTGAACAAGTTAGTGGCGAGTGGTTGGCCATCCCCTTGGATGTGTATGTGCCCACAGCTTGTGATGTTTTGGGGTTTGGGTTGAGGTTAGTTTCCTCCCATCTAGCTAGAGAATATTTGGTTTGGACTCGGGTCCCAATTTGAGGTTTGCAGTTGTGTCAGTCACAGTGCAAAACAGACGTACCAGGGAGGGTGGCTTCAGAGCAGAGGCCGCAAAGTGCCTTGCAGCTGATGCCCAGACGACCCAGGATTTGCCAATTGGGGATTAATACCCCAATGAAGGCATGACCCAAGGCATTATTGATGGCTTTAGCCGGCTCAAGGTTGAGTGAATTTCAGAATTACTCATGGGAATTGTTGCCTTGGACCGTGAGGGTTGAAGTTTGCTGGGGAGCCCTACCCTTTGTCTGCAGCCTGACGTTCAATCCTTATTTTGCAGTTGAAGTTGTAAAATGTCAACTGGCAGCTTGCGATCGTGAGCAACATTTTCACTGTTCAAATCATTTTAAGGTCCTGGATGTGATTGTTATGTCAACGTCTTGGGTCTTTGTTTTATGCAGGATGGGAATGGCTCGAGTCCTTGAACACTTCCAATATTTGCTATCGGATTTTGAGGTGCTTGGAAAGAAGGACTTATTGGCATGTAATGAGCATGAGTGCGCAGATGGGGAAAGGATTGGTATCCGCTGTGGAATTTGAAAAGAGCCTGTGGCAACCTGGTGCCCACGTTGTTTTGGGGCAGGTCATATCGTCGGGAGCAGGTCTGCCACTACAGAGAAGCCCAGCTAGTAGCTTAGATTAAGGGGTTTCAGTCCCTGTCCAGAGATCTCCCCCCCCCCCCCCCCCGGGGGGTCACTCGCAAGCTCTCTCTCGCGCGCGCGCAAACACACACACACACACACACACACACACACACACACACACACACACACACACACACACACACACAACGCACGCACACGCGTATGTATGTGTGTACGTGCACGAGAGCGCAGCTGTATGAAGGTAACATGGGGCAGGGGTATGTACCACGTACGTGCAGGACGAACTTCCTTGTTTTGGAGGAGATTGACTGTGCTTGGCATTTTGGAGGAGCTTGGCATCTGGGCCTGGAGCTGTTCAAGCAGCTGTGTTACCAGTCTTCTCTTGTTTCAGAGTCTTAAGTTTTTTCAAGACCAGATATTCAGAGTCTACTAAATGCTTTTCGCCATTTTTAATGGGCCTGATTGTTGTGAATGCGCCCTCAAAAGGAGCTCCGTCACCATTTGGGTCTTAACTTAAATCGGCCCGCATGGTTAGGCAGGCTTAATAGAAACCGTTGTAGATTGCAACCTTCCAGCGCTAGCAGCCACATGCACACTTCTGAATTTCGTGTTAAAGAGATAAATGCTCACAACCCCAATCCCAGAAAACGACCAGATCCCTGATTCCCCCAACTCCTCAGTCCATAAGGCAACTCGTTAGCATGCTAGAGACCCACAGCGCTAATTGCCTAGAGCCCAACACCAAAGTAACCCCTACATAGAAAGATGTGTGACTCGCAATGCCTGGCAACCGAGGTAGGAGATCAACTGCATCTTTGCTTTGTGACGCCCACCAAGAACTTCAAATGCAAATGGCCGAAGAATGACCCCAGACGGTTGATGGTGCTAAATCCCCACATATGACACCATATTAGGGGCGCCCGAGCAACAGCCCCTCCCCCAAACAAAACAACTCGCCCCCCCCCCCGCCCCCCCCCCCCCCCCAGGATGCTGGCGCCAGAGGGACTACCACACTACAACTATGCTAGTCCCTGCATTGTCCCAATCCCTTGGCACCAGTTCCACGCATCTGAGCCTTGAAGGCCGAAAGCCTGAACTGGTAGTAGAGGCTCCCTAGCAATAGCAAGTTGAAAGTCTCTACCATTACGCAACAACAATCCTGCACGGCACTATTTCGGAAATAAGTGGCTACCTCGGGACACATTCCGTCCTTGCAGGCACGATCTGTCCACAAGTGCCAGGGGCACCTACCCGATATTCCATGCAACAGGGAGAGTAGGCACTTCAACTTTCACAGAAACTAATGGGTTACGATAGCTCGTACATTCTTCTGGGCGCAGAACGGCTAAATATATGGGTTGGACAGAAAGACAGGTGCTGCTAGGTATGTCAGACCTGTGTATTGATAGCAAGCCTCTGACACTAAATCATTGGGACCAATGCACTACCAACCTTGCAGCAGTCGTGGGGGCGAATTGATGGTGCATTTATCACTGCAACCACTCCTTACCAGTCCTCCACATCAATCACGGTAGCATTCAAGCACTCATCTACATGGCGGTTTATCGCAGCATTGTCTGTCGTTGTGAATGGAACACTGCAGATGGGGCTGCAATCCAACCAGTAAAACAGTTGTCACAAACTTTTAGTGTCATATCCTTGCACGCTCCTGTTTTCCTCGGTTTCACTCTCCCGACAACAATTTGGCATAGGACTGGTTGGGTAATGATTGATGTTGTTCGATCTCGGCAACTAATACAGGCTATCCACAGTAAAATTGCCTTTTCTACATGTCCCCTGTCCTGCTGTACCAACAAATAAAGGGAGCCCTCTTCATCCCCCCAACACACAAGACAGAAAGAAAAATTCCCGGTGATGTGTGCGTGTGCGCGTGCGTGCGTGCGTGCGTATGTGTGTGTGTGTGTGTGTGTGTGTGTGTGTGTGTGTGTGTGTGTGTGTGTGTGTGTGTGTCTGCGTGTGTGTGTGTGTGTGCGTGCGTGGGCGCTCTGAGACACACACACACACACACACACACACACACACACACACACACACACACACACAGAGAGAGACAGAGAGAGAGAGAGAGAGAGAGAGAGAGAGAGAGAAGAGAGAGAGAGAGAGAGAGAGAGAGAGAGAGAGAGAGAGAGAGAGAGAGAGAGAGAGAGAGAGAGAGAGAGAGAGAGAGAGAGAGAGAAAGAATGAGGTGGTGGGGGCAGAGAAGGAACGGGGGCAAAGAAGGAAGGGTTCCTTTTCTGAAATCGCTGTGCGTCTCTCATGTCTCCCGGCGGCCAGGCCAGCTACCTAGTTCCAGCGAGATGCAAGGAAAGCAGGGCAAACCCTTACCATACTTGCAGAGCCGCTCTTTTTCCGCCCAGTGAATGAAGCCCCACACCCCCAGGATATGGTGGTCCTTTGCCAGCTGGATGCATTGCTCCTTGACGGCAGCCCGCTGGACCTGACGCCGCAAAGCAGGACAAGGTCGGCTCACACAAATGGCTGTTTTCGGCCCCTAGATCCCGCGTTCCCGCACGATTTCTGGTGTGCGGTTAGGATAAGCTTCACTCTTAATACTAAATGGCTGTACACTTTCACGCTGCTCGGACGTACCATCAGTAAGTCAAACCCAGCAACCCTCCAGGAAACAGTCCATGCGACAGTTCTGGATATTCCAACATGACGAACCATGAATTTCCATCGGTCTGCAAACGCCCAATGTGAGAGCAGATGCGAGAGAAGAATGCACGGAAGATGTGAAGAGAGTCCGGTGTAAACCCTTGACCACAAGATTTGCTGGGATGCCGCTGAAACAGGCGTCGACACTGCAATGATGCCAAAACACGAGCCCTGGTGCCCTTTTCCAGCAGGCTTGGGGTTGTGGAGCCCTGTCGCCATGACAACCCATCCAGCTGCCACACTGCCACCTCATCACCAAATCGCGCTTGCCCGGTTAACTGCCATTACGCCACGCCCCTGCACTGTCTCAGTGCCACGCCATGATTCAACGGGATGTTACACACTACTCGTGATGGGTCAAGATGACTGGAGATGTCAGCCGCCTTAGGCTTATAAGACTCATCCACTCGTTACGGTCTCTACAGAAATCCACCATTTGATTTCTGTTGTTTGACGTAGTCAACGCCACCACCCCACTAAAGCATGCCGCCATTGCGGTATCCTGCCACCAGAGGGTCACAACATCACCACACTATGCCGCGACACATGCACTATGCCTCTACAGCACCACACATGCTCCCACATGATCAACACGTGGTATCCTGCATGGCAGCTGATACTGCAATCCACATGGTCCGTAATCCACTAGATCACAACACCATCACGCCACATGGGGACCTAGGTATGGTACAGGGTATGGTACAAGCCCTTCAAAAAGGCCGCACTGTCCCCTTGCCTCCACAATGTCGCCGCACAAGCATGCCGTCACACTCTTGGCCACACACAGTCACCATGCCATTGCCCGCCGCCACACACACTCACCATGGCATTACAATGTGCCGCACACAACCACCATGCCATGCCATCACATCACGCCATACACGATGACCATGCCCTCACATCTTGCCGCACACAATCACTTTGCCATCACTCTCAGCCGCACGCAATGACTGTGCCTTCCCACTCTGCCGCACACCATTACCATGCCGACACCAAGGAAAGGAGGGCACGCAGCCGCCCTGCATGACTGTCCAATTAAAGTAGAATGCATGACTCTCCTACAGGACAGCGTAGCTTGGAATAGAGTCCTCCTCAGCTGAGATAGAAGCAGCGAGCCTCCCTGTGTGCATGGGTATTCTGTGCCCACATCTCTCCACGAGCCCATTCTCTGGATCGGCCACACATGCCTACCTGCCAGCATAGTGCGCCACAGCGACCTTCCAGGTAGGGACATGGCTAAGTTTGGAAAAAGCAGAGGTAAATGGAGGAGGAGGAGCATGCTGATGATGATGGCGATGGTGATAAGGAAATGGACGCCCCACTTCAGCCAGAAGAATGAGAAGTACTAGAGGAAGATAGCGATAACGACGAGGGGATGGCGACGACGAAGTCTAAGACGACGACGACGATGATGATAATGATGATGATGATGATGATGATGATGATGATGATGATGATGATGATGATGATGATGATGATGATGATGATGATGATGGTGATGATGATGATGGTGATGATGATGATCATGACGACGACGACGATGATGAAGAACATGGCCCGAAATAGGAACATGAGCTAGGACCAATAGGAAGTATAAGAATAGCAGTAATAAGACTCACCTGAAGTGGCCTTGCCGACATTTCCGTAAGGCGGGGTCGCCGAGTCATCCTCTCTTCCATAGGGCAATGTAGCTTGCCGCATCTCCTTGGTCTTGCCAGCCCCCATCATAGCAGAGGTTCCCTGTGAGAGGCCCCTCTTCCCGCGCGGCTGCTTCTGTGATAAGCCGCAGCTCCTCTGCGATCCCCGGCCCCCCATCCCTGGGGACACCGTGCGGCCGCCCGAGCCCGCACTTCTCCGCCCGCCACCCCGGCTTGCCGCCCCCCCTGAGCCCCTGAAGCTGCTGCTTTGCAGCCCGCTGTTGCTGCCCGCTGTGCTGGCCGCAGGAGGATTCAAAACCTCTGCAGGCGGGGCCCCTGATTGCCTGGGCCGCTTCTCCCAGCACGCCCTCACCTCTTGATCAAAGTCTGCAGCCGGCAACATGCGTCAGCAGTCAGTCGCAAACGAGCACTTCAGTACCCGCTCGTCTGATGACATTGTACGGAAACTAGAATAGTTCTTTGCCACTCCTCAGCGCAGCGTGGGACCAGTTTGTATAAGCAGCTACCCAATCTGGCGCAGGAAGGGGTCCTGACCGAAGAAAAGAGAACCGGAAGGTGGTGCCGCTAGGTGTTGAGGTGACTTGCATCAATCAGGTTTCCACATTACGCTCCCTTTTTCAACACACGCAAGCACGCCCCACACCCACACGTGCGCTTGCTCTCTCTCTCTCTCTCTCTCTCTCTCTCTCTCTCTCTCTCTCTCTCTCTCTCTCTCTCTCTCTCTCTCTCTCTCTCTCTCTCTCTCTCTCTCTCTCTCTCTCTCTCTCTCTCTCTCTCTCTCTCTCTCTCTCTCTCTCTCTCTCTCTCTCTCTCTCTCTCTCTCTCTCTCTCTCTCTTTGTGTGTGTGTGTGTGTGTGTGTGTGTGTGTGTGTGTGTCTGTGTCTCCCCCCCCTCACACACACACACACACACACACACACACACACACACACACACACACACACACACACACACACACACACAATTCATCCCATGCTGGTTTATCCCAGAAATGATCCAGGTATACTTGGATGGATACTTTTAGGGATACTTGGGGGTGCCAGTCCGACCTTTTGCAACCTCCCTTGCTCTCCCCCTCCCCAGGCGGGTCTCTTTGTGACCCCACTGCCCAGCACCCAGACGCTGGACCTCCGGAAAGTAGCCCCCTACCTCGCTCCCGCTTGTTCGCTGCCAGAAGCCCTGACGTGGGCAAGGTGTCCGTTCTTCCATGGTCAGGCAGCAGTCCTCTGCTTTCGGATCCCCAGACGTCCCCTGCCACCATTTGCCCGTCCGCAGGAGCATGCGGACGTGACTCCCCGACACCAATGAAGCCTCGGCGCTCTCCCTCACGGCCTCGCCCCTGGGGTGGCCCCGGGGGCTGCGCCTGCAGCGTTTGAGGTTCCGTGGGGCGGGGGCCCATCCCCTGGCCTTCCTCAGCTTCGGCAAGCCTGAACTGGCATGACCGCGGCAGAGTCCCCGTTGTGGATGGAGGCTGGGCAGCGTTCGCCGGGAGGCCTGCTGCGGTGCGCTGGGGGATGAGAAGCGAGGAGGTGTCCGGGACCGTTGGGACGCTGTCCAGGACCGTTTTGGAGGAGGAGGTCGTTAGGTCGTTACGGTGCAGTGTACCTCCGTGGTTGGGCGCATTTCGCGTAGTCAGGATCCCGGCACTGCCTGCCTGTTGAAGGTCCACCAATTGGGTGCGGGTGTCGGCCGTCCCTTGTGGCACGCCCTTCGGTGTGGAAGTGGAGGGTCCCCGAAGGGCATTTGCCTCATTTGGCAGGGAGTCGACATTGCATGGAAGATGTCTGCCCGTGCCCGCACTGTGGCGTATGGTCCCTTCGCGAGGATACCATACCTTGGGTTCCTGTGCTGCTGTCCCGCCTGCGGTGCTGCCCAAAGCAGTTTCCGCTGTGCCAAACCTTCTGCTCGCTGCAAAGGTTTGGTCACCAGCGTTGGTAGGCCCCTGTTTATGCAGCGCCGAACCTGTGCTAGGATTGCTCCAGGTCCGTGTCTGCTGGGGATGAAGGCTTGCCGTGGCCGAGTTGGTGCAGGGATCGATTCTTCCTGGGAGTGGGGGAAGATCTTTTGGCAGCCAATTTTTCCTGTCTGAACTTCTGTGCTGGCCAGAACTTGATGGCTGGGGTCCTTTGATTGGGGCAGCTGGATGCCAGTTTGCCCCACACTGGATGGTGCTTAAAAAGCTGTCCCAATCAGCACAACTGATGTCCTGCTCCCAAGCAGACACCACATCATGCAGTGGGCTTTGAGCATGTGCACGCTGTAATCATGCCTCTTTCAGAGTCAATGCACCTCATGGCGACGCTTGAGCCCCGTCGTCCCTGCTGCTAAAACCATGTCCCCCCAACTGTGTCAAACTTGACGCTTCTCTCCCCAGGTGTCACGTGTATCCCCCAACGCAAAGCAATGGTTGATTCCTCTACATTCGACCAAAATTTTTGCCAAGTTAACCTTGAGTTTGTGGCTCACACTCTTGATCAGACTCTCACTCACACAGTGTTTTACAAGGGCGAGCACTTGCCGTAGGGTGTCCTCAAACCTTTCGTTGTGTGATCACCACGGAGGTCAAATGCAAAATTCTTAGCTCTACCATGATGAGGGAATCTTCCTTGGTAAACGCTCTCTCTGTTCAGGCTGAAGTCCAAAGCACAGAGAAACCCTTCCAGATATCGGAACTTGCCTTGGTGCAGCTCCTTTCTGTACCATTTTGCTCTGGCTGGAATAGATGTTGACATAGATCAAGGGATTTGTGAACCGATGTTAGCACATTCTGGTGGCTGTCAATGGACTGTGCAATCTGCAACGAGGGCAACAGAATCACTGCCATTTTGACAAAAAAATATAGGAGTTTTGGTGCTTCTTAGACCTCAAAAAGAATATTGATGGTCGTCGCTGATCCGAACACGAACTAAATATACTAATTCAGCATGTAGTACTGCAGAAGATTGACAGGTTCTTGTTCCTTTACATCTTCGGTCAGATGGGCCCAAAGCAAAAGAGAGTTCTCACCTGCACAGCATCCAAGGCAAGCTCAAATAAACTGAAGCCATGAGAACTATATGAATCACCTCCCATCTTAACATAACTAAGCATCTTCACATTTATCCAGGAATGATTTGTAGGCCGCTGGTAGGTGCACCGGAGGTGTGGATACGACACCAGTTCAAAAAGTTGAAGAGATGGACCTATTTATCTGGAAACTTAACCTTTAGTGCCATATAACGACTCGTTTGAGCGCGAGGACAGTCTCTACACGATTTCAGACCATGGCATTACTATTACATGCCCTTGATCTGTACGATAGTCACAGGGAGCGTTCTCCTGATCTTTAAGTTAATTCAGATCTTGAGTACTTAATTGCTATAAGTAAAACTTCTTCAAGGTTTGAAGGACTATAAGAGTTTAGGCTTTAAGCCGACAGACCCAGAGCAAATTTACAAGTACGGTTCACGTTTCAAACACCCGAAACAGTACAGTACTGTCAAGACAAAAAGTCACCACATCCGGTACGGGGACCCCAGTGCCTGGCGAACTCCTCCGGGGTTAAATGGTGTCTTCTCATCACCACCCATTACATAAACAAGAAAAAGGTAAGCGTGTGCTTTACCTGGCACTTGCAGGGAAGACGGATGTAGGACTTGCCCCACATCCACCATACACCGCACGTATCACAATGCACTGACTTGAGGTACACACTGAAGGGCTATTGAAGCTGCAGAAAGTTGCCAAGTTTGCTCCAACCGATAAAATGATCATGTAGTGGGAAACCTTAAGGTAACCTGTGGACTTGTATTTGTGGAACGGACAAATTAGTAAATGCGGGACTGTAAGCACTTGACCCCCTCTTGGTGTGGTCATACTGTCATAGATTGTAACTGAGAAATGGAGTTGCAAGAAGGGGCTTGGCCAGGAACCTACAGGATGAACCCCAAAAAAGTTTTTGGATTGGTATACATAATGGGTGAAGTACATGGGTGAAGGTTGGTGAAGAAACCCGCGACCCAAAAGACAAGCTGGCTCAAAGCTGGCTGAAGTGGTCAAAATACTAGGAAGGATAATTGTGATGATCAGACGAAGGATGATGTTTTCCTTGCAAGGCAAACAATTGTGTGAGTGCATGTCACTGTTGTCTTCTGTACCGTACCTGCCGACATCTGTTGGCGGTTCAAAACCAGCCCTACACAGTCGCGGCCATGGGACCCTCACACTGCTGAGTACTCACTAGTGGTGTGACACCACCACTGGTCTCCCTTGGAATTGTAGGCGAATTGGAAACCAAGTGGAAACCAAGTGGAAACTCACCAATATAACTTTCCAGAAGCCTGTCTATCCCTTGAAGCAAAGGAAGTACAGTTTGGAATTATCCATTACGCTGAATGGGTGTAAGAGTGATCCAAAAGGAGATATGGTATTAAACTTACTTATTTCAACACGGGTCAAGAAAACGCGTCTTTACATTGTACTTGGAATTGAAAGTGGAGCATACCTGTGCTTTATTCTTTCACTACCGTTCTAGCAAGAAGTCTGCAGTGGCAGCGCTAAAGCTGCTTGCAATGCTACGATGCCCATTAATGACGGCTTGTGCGTGAGTAGTGCTAATGAATGGTCTGGGGGCGTAAGGCCAGGTTGGCCTCTGATGCTAGGGCCTAAAGGCCACCCCTAGGGGCCTGGCCGAAAGTGTGGCCTGTTGAGGTACGACCAGTAGATCACGGCCTTTGCGTTGCACGACCGATCCCAAATTCAGAACCCTGTACCCCATGGGGCATGCTGGCCATTGGCATGCTTCTCGGGTGAGTTTCCCGGTTTACACAGTAGGCCCGTCGCTGGCGTCGCATGCAGGGGCCTCCTCTTTCAACCAAGGGGCAAGGGGCCTGCTGTTAGAACTATAAGGTAGCCAACGAACACCATGTCTGTGCTTCCAAGCCAATTGGGGAACCGCCACATTGGATACCGTGTACGTGCGCACACGCTGATGTGCCTGAATATTCTGATATGAACAGGCATACACTTAAAAGGGCCAGAGCTATTGACGCTTTGTATGAAGCCTCAAAAGCTCAGTACATGGGCACGCAGTGATGTCCCTCCGCAGCTGTGACATCTAATTGGACCCACCAATGTGCCCGAATCTTCTGACGTGAACACACATATTCAGGCGGAGGAACAGCATTACCGTTCCATTGCTGTGACCAAGACAGGTAACTCGGTAGAAAGAAACAGTGCTCATTTTCAAGCCGTTCATACTGCAGTAAATGAGTAGTGCACCTCGGATGGTGATCAATGGAAGGGGTGAACCTACCATGGCGTGGGCAGCCCTATTTGACCTGCGCATGGGAAGGCTGTTTGAGCAGGCTCATGAGCGAAGTAGCGCCCACCAGCAGGCCTTCGAGCAGGAGCTACAATTGAGTCAAAAAGAAGCCACATGCATGGCAATTGGAGTGTGCACTAAAACGCTGCGTGGCAACGTCCCAAAGCTGCCATTTACATCAGCAAGTGTTGAACATTCATAGAGATGCCCCTGATGACTGGCAATTGTGCCTGCGTCTGAGGCCATCTCGATAATTAAATGTTATTGTATGATTTCGTTTCCCTTCCCCGTCCAAAGCCTCAACATTGGATGGGGCTTCGCAAGGTAGGACTGACTTGGAATTAAAGGTCCGTCATACCAGCAATGCCTAGAATTGCAAGCGAAGGCCCACTCTCGGGAAAGGGCTGGCTCCAACTGATGCTCTGCGATAATCAGCAATACTACTGCAAGTTCTGCATGACAAAACACTGCCTCCCGAAGCAAAGCCACCAAAACAAAATCGTCTCCAAGAAAACAACGCCGTGGCGATATCGATCCCACAATAGGAAAGAAGCACTGGCCAGCATCGCTGAAAATGTATGAGCACTGTGAAACTTAAGTCAGGCCACCTCGCAGAGGACACATGACTGATGCGAAACCGCAGACTTCATGCCCGGGTTAAGCGATATTCATTACGTTCCGTTCTTCTTTCCTGTTCCATTCTCAGTATGTGCACGGCTTCACAGTGAGTTCACACACAAAGTTTGCTTGACTTAATAATTACCTCGTTTGCGTCCCATCAGAGCAACACTCCATGCCTGTCAAAACACTCCATGTTGAGTCAGCCAAAGGAGGACTTGGCCCCTGGACTCACACCTCTGCTTTAAGCACACCAAGGCACAACAAGTGATGTGCGAGAACGGTCATATGGACCAAGTACAACTGAAACTGGTTCTATGGTGTAAATCCCTCCATTTTGAACCTTTGTTTCGGTTTATGTCTTTTTCAAAATGCCTCTAGCTCCACCTTGGACCCAAAGAGACCCTACAGGTGATGCAAAGGGCCCTACTTCAACACTTCCCTACTACCAGAACCATTCCAACGGTCCCACATACTTCGTGATCTTTTGCTCCTCTCATTAAAAATTCCCACTTCCCCTATGACATGGCAAAAGGTGGAGCGCCGCATTGATGTCTCTCAATGTTGTCTGAGCTGCATTCTCAAAAAAACACAGCTGGCCAAACTCATTGTGCAGTTTGTCTATCAAGGGCAAAAAATGCAAAAAGCCGCCTACGACACGAGAGCCTTATCTCTGTTCTTTCCCGCTGACGAGTTGTAAATCGGAAGGCAATGTCTTCATGTTACCATGCTCTCCCTCCAGGCTGTCCCCTCCCTCAACCCCTCCTTTCTCTCCCCCATCGTCCTTTCCTCAAGTCCCATCTCTCCCTCTCCGCCCTCCTGCCTCTTCATGCCTCCCTTCCCGTACCTCCACATCCCCCAGTTCTTTCTGGAGGAGTTCATGTCCTCAGGCATTTTCTCAGGCAAACGATTTAAACGATGCGGGCTTTCTGAGGACCCCGGCGCACCCGTGGCAGCCGGCCATTAGAGCCTGCCCACCGGCGGGCCCAGACCCAGCCAAGATAGGCAAGCGCTGCGACGGCACCCACAGTAAGGGGGAGCCACATAATGGAAGCCGCTCCCTCACCGGGTGGGCTCGCCCAGGGGTTGATATTTGTTGGCAGCTGGAAGCCCTGAGCCAAGGTGGAACCCCGCTTCCCTAGCAGGCTCAGCGCCTTCATGAAATCGGACGGCTGCTGCTGCTCCTGCTCTGCCACCTTGCCTTTGCTGTACAGCAAGCACGACAAGCACACCTCAGGTCCGCGGTCAGTGAACCACTCTCAGTGGAGCTTACGTGCTAGGACTTTTTGCGGCCAGCTTGTGCGGATTGACAATGAAGGTCTGGGGAGATAGAGAGAGCGAGCGCGAAATGGAACATGAGAAAGGGTGGCAGAAAGAGAAGGGGGTTTGGGAGGGGAGGTTGAAGAAGAGGAGGGGAGGAGCGAGAAAGGAATAAGGGGAGATCTATAGAAAATGCCGTATTGGTGGCCATCCATCTGCTGTGCGAGCCCATCCCATGCTTGGGTGAATCAGGACGCCGCGGCCATCAAGCAGAAGCCTGTGACGGCCTACCCACTATGAAAGTGGTGAACTCACCAAACACATGTTCAGCAAATGTGCCGCAGGCAACAGTCACGCAACTTTTGATTGAAAGGTAAACATGCCAACAGCGGCAGATACTTGCATTACTACAGGATTGGTCAGTGGGCTTTATGCATTGCCTTCGACTGCGGGAGCCCTTACATCTAAAGGCATTGCCTTCGACTGAGGGAGTCCTTACATCTGACAGGGGAGGCATGAAGAAAATCTGACCGATCACATTGGGGGCAAAATAGAAGAAATGTACAGGGTGTGGCCGTCAGGTTGCAAAGCAGCAGCACAAATGTAGACAACTTAGTAGAATTACTACGAAGTATGGTGGGGGTGGGGAAGTTGGGGAGGAAGGGATATACTACGAATTGCTACGGATGGCACAGCCAAAAAGACCTGCCACAATGCAGGTCGTGAGAAAAGATAAGGTACATCAGGTGGGAAGCCAGCGCAAGGCAGCGTACATGGCTAGGTCCATCAAAGACGGAGGGTTGGGCGGTTTAGGCTGCTCCTCCTGTTCTGCAGTGTGCTGGGCGCGAGAAGCGGCAGGGTGTGTGG